>JAMZAV010003940.1:0-61849 GCA_024449915.1 Sweltsa coloradensis | reverse complement strand
ATCAATGAAATTGGCCGAATCATAGTGTAAAACGTTGATGTAAAAGCGGAAAAGGTCACTTTACTAGATGAATAATACTTGTTGAAATAAAATTTGATGAAAATATATAAACAACATTAACAAAATCACAGCCATGGTAAAGTGTGTACGCGATTCGAGCTCGACCCACAGCCAATAGTTTTATCAGCGGTACCAACCGGAGAAAAAATGGAAAAGAGCGCGCTAAAATTCAAAATTGTTGAACTTTGCATTCAATGATTGATTTATTTTTTTGTGCTCTAGCATCGATTTAATTTCATTTCCTATTTTTATTAAAGTAGATTTAATCGACTTGGATTTAATTTTATTGCGTGTAAATTAATTTAAAAAAATTACGATTTCGAAAATGTTTACAGAATGTTTAAAAGAGTTGTCGTTTTGTATATGTCGTTTCGCATTCAAATATCTATACGGAGGAAAGGGGGCGAAATGGTCATCTAATTGATGTGGAATGATGAAAGTGGTACTAGACTATTGAGAATTTTCTTTTTTAAATGTTGAATGCAGATGATTATTATAAATTTTCATTTAAAAATAAGAGGAGAAGAAATTAACAAAGAAAATGGTTTAGAATGAATCTATTGTAGGACACTTTTTGTTTTTGGACAAGAATAAACGATCAAAGATTAAAATAATTTAAATGCAATAGAAAAGGGATGAATAACAGGTCTATATGGATGATGAACAAAGAGCCAAATAAACAATGAAATACATGACACCTAGACCAACTAGAATATATTTAATTTTAATGTTTTTATTTTATTTTTCAATGTAGATGATTAATTTTTTTTGCTTGATCAAAAACCAAAATCTTGTTCATGTTGGACTAGAGTGTATTTTTATTGCATGTAAATTTATAAAAAAAAAATTACGATTCCGAAAATGTACATGGAATTTTTAAAAGCGGTAACGTTTGGCAAATGCGATTTCCCAATCAAATATCTATACGGAGGGGGGTGATGAAATGGACACCTAATCAATGTACAAGCCCCACAGACATAGGGACAAGGGCGATGGCAAGAGGCAGCACTATAGTATTACAAATCATCACCATTGGAAGAGTGTAATTTTACTAGTGTCGTTTACTCTTGGATGGAGTCGAACAAGCAAGAGTCGAACGTTTTATATTAGAAAATTGAGGTGCGACACATTGTCTATCAAAAATGACAGACGCTACTAGTACAGATACACAAGCAATCGAGTGTCGATGTTTGCTGGTCAATAATGAATAATCAAAGGTTATAATAATGTATAAAACTTTAAATTTTTTGATGGAGCCAAAAACCAAATTTGGTTTATGTTGGACTAGCGTACATTTTTATTGCATGTAAATTTATAAAAAAAAAATTCTACAGTCTCAAAAATATAACAGGATGTATTAAGGCTATTCGACCGCGTTTTTCTATTTTCTAAAATATGATACCATGTCGAAAAATAATGAATGTCTTTCAAACCTGGCTATTTTAGATATTCAAAAATATTTTTTTCAAATTTTTCTGATCCGGTACACGGCCAATATAGCCACCTCAAAATAATTTCCAACTTCAATTCGCCAAGGCACACCATTCAACGTAGGGTGTTGTGTTTTTGTGACATTAATTTTCAACTGTTTTTCTATGGACTGACTGAGAGATAAAAGATTTATTTTAACAATTGTCTTTCCTGTGAATTTTTTCGTTTGGCGGTATTTTTTACCGATTTGTACCGCCAAACAAAAAAAATCGCAGGAAAGACAATTGTAAAAAAAAATCTTTTTTCTCTCAGTCAGCCTATAGAAAACCAGTTGAAAATTAATGTCACAAAAACACATCACCCTACGTTGAATGATATGCCTTGGCGAATTGAAGTTAGAAATTATTTTGAGATGGCAATATTGGCCGTGTACCGGATCAGAAAAATTTGAAAAAAATATTTTTGATTTTCTAAAATTGCCAGGTTTAAAAGCCATTCACTATGTTTTGACTTGGAAGCATATTTTGGAAAATAGAAAAACGCGGTCGAATAGCCTTAAAGACGCAACGTTTGGCCAATGCCATTTGCAATTCAAATATCTATACGGAAGAAATGGACACTATAGATTGTTGTACAATGATGTATATTTTATATAGACTAGGGGACATGTAGACGATGAAATTACCAAACAACATGTTTTTAAATGACCATATTATAATGGAATGAGAAGATGATATAGAATACACTATCCAAGGTTGTATTAAATTTGAAAAGTAATGTCGTACACAAACTAAGAAATACACGACACTAGACTGACTAGAATACATGACATTTTAATGTTGTATTTTGACTTTTAATGTAGACGGTTATGTAATGATTTGATTTTTTTTTTTATAGATTAAAAACCAAAAGATTGTTTATAATGCATTTTTATTGAATGTAAATTAATAGAAAAAATTTACGATTCCGAAAATGTATATAGGATACATAAAAGACTCGTCGTTGAGCCAATGCTTTTTACAATTCAAATATCTAAAGTGGACTTCACGGGAAGATTGGTCCGCAAGTACCAAGAATTTCCTCCCCTCTTTACCACCACCACCTTCCTCGCCCGAGCAGAGTGGACAAGAGGTAGATTGTATCTATTGTAATAGTCGCTCGACCCTTCTATTGATGGTCTCGAAACCATCCAATTAAATTATTTTTGCTTGAATAGAGTTAAATCCTTCCTTCCTTTCATGACGTAAACTGTTGTTATTTACCTTTTAAATGCCCTTTAATGTTAATGATTTTAATTTAAATGTTTCACTGAAGTAAAATCAACACGAAAATGTTTTTGAATGCTACAAATTGATTGAAATCTAACAACTTAACATTATAATATACAACACACTTCTTTCATCAGACGTGATAAGAATATTTTGTTAACATTGTTAGATCTCAATCTATTTTTGCGTTTAAAAACATTTTCGTGTTGATTTTATTCCAGGGAAACATTAAAGTTAAAATCATTAACATTTAAGAATGTTTAAAAGGTAAATTACAACAGTTTATGTAATGAAAAGAAAATTAATTTATCTCTATTCAAGGGTTTAGAGACCATCAATAGAAGGGTCGAGGATAGGTAAGATCTAAATCTTGTGCACTCTGTCCGTCCGAGGAAGGTGGTGGTGGTAAAGAGGGAGGAAATTCCTGGTACCTGCGGACCAATCTTCCCGTGAAGTCCACTTTATACGCAATGGTTTCAAGTCGGTATGGTAGATGCAAGACAATCTGTTTTTAATCAGAGACTTTGAAACATTATTTCCAATAATTGGTCCCAACGCGTCATTTAATTATTAAATGACGCGTTGGGATGTATACTGTCCCCTGACCAATGACGTTTAAAATATCTATGCCACATCAAAGAGTCTTGGAAAAGAAGAGACTCGACGTTGAAAGGAAAAGAGTTTTTTGAATGGGACATGAGTAAGAGACAGATGTAACTTTGGGTGTAGATTTATTTTACATTTTACTTGAAGAAATGGACAGTGTGTACAGTGTGGCAGGTATAATCGAATCACAAAAATTACTAATACGGAGGGGAAGGTGGCGAAATGGTTATGTAATTGATTTCAAATGATGAAAGTGGTACTAGACTATTAAGAAATTTCTTTTTTAAATGTTGAATGTAGACGATTATTATAAATTTTCATTTAAAAATAGAGGAGAAGAAATTAACAAAGAAAATGATTTAGAAAAACGTTGACGTTGATTTGATTTTTAGATGGTTCAAATGATAAAAACTTTTTGTGTGCGAGTGTAATGTTGAACCAGAGTGTATTGTTATTGCATGTAAATTTATAAAAAAATTCTACAATTTTAAAAATGTATACTAAATTGAAACGAGACTCGTCGTTGAGCCAATGCTAAATCGCAATCATGGTGGTTTCAAGTCGGTATGGTAGATACAAGGCGAACATTTTGACTAGTGTCAATTTTGTCAATGTGTAAATTTAGAGAATTTACATTTTGTCGTTGGAATGTAATATACTGTTTGACCATTTCGAAAGAGTCTTTTTTTAAAAAGTCTAGTCTCGACGTTTAATGGAAAAAGAATTTTTTTTTGCGGTACATTTTAAATCAAAGCAAGATGCAGATGTAGATTTTATTTTACATTTTTAATTTTTTTTTTTAAATTACACGGTGTGTGCAGTGTGACTGGCGTATAACCAAATCACAGCCACCGAAACAGTCACACACGGCAGACCAAGGAAAATTTTTTGTCTACTTATTGGCAACGCGACAATGACGAGAAAAAACAAGAGATAATTTTGCACGCCAATATTGTGAACTCGAGTTTTTCAAAAAGTGTTGCGAAAGAAAAAATAATGTCGCTGTTGGAACTCTCTTGTAAGTAGATGTAAATTGTTTATAACTTGCAAATGTTGTAATTGTGTACAATTTAAATCAATTTGTTTGTCGAATACAAGTAAAATGTGTGCATCTTGTTTCGAATTTCCAGACGATTGCGATGAGTTTGACTTTGAGGGAAACGCCGACAGTTATGAAGTCGTGGATGAATACCATGAAGAGAAAGTCCAAAAGAAACGTCGACGCAAGGGAAAGGGAGGAGATAAAAGAGCTGCCATGGGTAAGTTGCGTAACATGTGCACTGTGGTGAGCGCAACAAAAACATTACGGAACCAAATGATTGTGTAGTGGTATTAATTGATGGTTTCTTTACAGCGCTGGTTGCTCAAGCTAGAGCTTTAAAAGGCAACAATTTAGTCGAAGACCTGCGTACGGTCCTAGATAGGAAGGAGAGGGATACATTCAGGAAAGAGGTAGCAAAAGGCAAGAAGAGAAGCGGAGCAAAAGAAGTGAAGCTGATGCAGTGGGCAAGTGGAAGACGGCAAACGCGGCAAGAGGGCATGGTAACTGGAAGAGGCGGGACGGTGACAGGAAGCGAGAAGAAACCGAGGTTGGGAGGCGAGACGGTGACAAGAAACGAAGGGTCGGAGAAGAGAAGAGGCGAGACGGGGGTCGAGTAAAGAAACGGGAAGACTGTGGTTGCGACCAACAGAAGGGGAGAAAACGAGACGATAACGAAGGCGACGAGGGAATAAAGAAGGGGAAAGGCGGGAGCGGGAATATATTCATATATCTTTGAATCGAAATGTGTAGAAAAGATTAATAAAATGTAAATGCACAGATTTCATCTTGTTTTTGTTTTTAATTTTATGTTGTTGGCTTTGTTTACATTTTCCCACTGCCCACTCGACAATGTATCGTTTCAACTAGATTACTTTATTGTTTCTTGTTGTTGTTGTTGTTTTTTTATAAATTAATCATTTTATTTCAAATTTTACAAGGTACACTTAGGAAAAAAGTAAAAAAAAAATCAATAAAAATCATTGTGAACAAAAAATCACGAAATCAAAACAAAAATCAAAAGTTACAAAAAAATCCCAAAAAATCAGATAAAAATTTAAAAATCACGGAATTCAATATAGATCAATGAAATTTTAAAAAATCACAGAAAATCATGATGATTACTATCAAGATTTATGGGAGAAACGTAGCCATTTCTGCTCAGTGTGCTGACAAAAGCTTCTTACCAGGGGTGCTTGATATTTATTACAACGACGTTGTGGCTAGGCCACATGGGAATGTTTGACCGACGCATGGAAGCTGCAGAGAAAGATAAAGAGATTAATGTGATATTTGCATTGCTTATGATTAAAAACAATACAATAGTATATTTAGGTGAGTGTTGCAGAATTTTGGTAAATGTGGGAAACGACCCGCTTCCACCAAAAAGGACAACGGAACACAGACAGACTACTCCGTACTACGACTACTCCGATGGACGTCAAAAAACCAGAGACCCCCTCCAGCGTGCTCAATCAGTACTGGCCTTCCACGCTCGACATCTCATCTTCTTCATGATGATGGTTTTTGTTACTTAAATAACTTCTCTTATTAATGCACTAAGGTTATTCCAGTCGATGAGTGGTGATAGATGACGATTAAGGACGATCACATATGACCCATGCCTCTTGCGGGATTCGAACCCACGTCCTCGTAAAGCCATATGCTCCGGAGCTGCACTCTTGATCGTATGTGTCACCGCGGACAGCTCTTATCTTCATCATTCTCTTGTCGCGACACCAGCTATCTCCACTTTTAGCGAAAAGCAAAAAAAATTCAAATATGTTATGTATCCTGTCATAGTGTTTCTGGTTTTTATTATTTTTTTATTTGGTATTGTTTTAGTTGATTTAAATTATGGACACGTCAACCATTAGATAATAATGCACCACTCTAGCCTATAGGGGATATGGAGAGGAAAATGTAATGTGGGTCGATCTGAACCAGCCACGGGTAAGAGGAGGAAAGGTATAAGTTCTAACGTCGTGGTGGACATCATCTTTGCCATCGTTCGTGTTGTCATGATCATCTTCGTTGAGGAGTTTGTGAAGGGAAGGTGGAGGTGTCCCCGACGATAACCGCCAGAGCTCAGTAATGTACTCCCCTACATTTTCGTCGCTGATGTTTGCGCCTGTTATTATTAGCAGAGCAGTGCTCTGGGTCAATTGTACCTGGGGCACAGACGGGCAATTGTTTCTGTACAACAGAGTTGTGTTTACTCTCTTTGTAGCGGTATTGCGTAGTAGTCTTTCTAAAATCTCAATTCAGTACCTTATCATCATCAAAAACTCATCTGAAGGATTGGATATTGCTTTTGTCTCATATTTATGCAACTTGGCTAATCGAGACGAAGGGAAGGACGTATAGGGGTGGGGCAGGGGGGGGACAAGGGGTGGACAGGCCTGTGCTGGTCAGAACCAGCCAAAAAGCATATGGGGGAGGGCGGGGGTTCCCCCACGTCGTGGTCGTCTCCGTCTGTGCATACCCGTCCTTTTGTCTTTGTCGTGCCGCGGGGAGGTGTAAAAGGGGAAGGGGCCCCCCGACGACGCCCCCAGAGCTCGCCATAGTTTAGGAGTAAATTTTTCCCTATTAAGGGGCCCAAAACCCGCGAGAGGTGTCGAGTTGGAATTTAAAGGCCACTCACTGAAGGAGTTTTTTATTTAGTTATTTTAGTTGGGATTTTATTCCAGAACAGTAAAGTTTCAGTGCCCATAAAAATTTTCTGTTTGTTTAAATATATGAATTTCAAAATAATTTAAAAAAGGTTTTTTTACGTAAAAAAAAAGAACATTATTGTTTTCGTAGAGTTGTCTGAAAAAATTTTTCTCTGAGGGAAGGGTTTTTTAATTTCAAATCTTTTTTTCACTACTATATTTTGTACAGGTTCGCCCACTTCACAAAGGGAGGATCTTCACCTCTTAGAAATATCCGTGAGAGAGTTATGTGTGCCGATTCTAAACGACCCAGAACCACTTTTTCACGGCGAGAGGAGCGAGTGAAGAGATCCGGGCCCCTGCATTCTTTTTTTGGGACAAAATTTTATTGTTTTCAATTTGTTCCAGGTTTATTGCCATGCTTTTTAAGTTTTTGTTTAAAAAATGCTTTTAAATCTGGGAATTTTTAGTACATTTTTAGCTCCCTTTTTTTGAAATGCTGATTGCTGCGATGCATTCGGTTTTCTTTAACAAAAAGTACTGACAACCTACTTATTTAAAGGGTGAATAAAGAATCGCTCCCCTTAAATCAGGTTGCCCCAAAACATTACTCTAAAAAGAAACCAATTTAATTTCCCGTAATCGAAAAATTGATATTTATTTTTTTGCTTCTCATTAGAAAGAAAAGTTCCCCGACACTGACAGCTTTTTTTGTTTTTTCAGCAATGGTGTGAGTGGTACTGAGAAAAATATAGAGACATTCAAATTATGTTTTAGGTAATTAAAAACTGGGGAAAAGTGTGGGGCGCTGGTTGTGACCTGTTAATCTTGCAGTCAATAAAAGTAAATTTCATAATTTTGAAAGTGGTTTGTTTTCAGTGGGGGCTCGGGTACACCCAAAACCAGGAAGTAAAAATCTCTAGGCATCATTAAGATAACGTGGAAAAAAAGGAAAAAGTGGTGAAATTACCTGACTGAGAAGAAAAAAAATTTTAGTGAGAAAGGGGGGAAGAACAGAAAAAATAGTCAAACAAGTGGGAAAAAGCCGAAGAACAAGACAAAATGGGGAAGGTCAGTCAAAAAAAAAACTGGATTGTTTCACAATTGCAGTCTGCTACTCTTTGATAGCAGCACTTAAAAACTAATCGAGATGAGCCTTCGAGCCATTCACGCCAATACTCGCTACCCGTTTTGTGGGGGGGCTACCCCTTACGTGGGTTTGGACCAAAGGGCATTTTTTATCACCCCCCTAGCGTATGTCTTTAAATCGATAATCTTTTCCCCCCCTGTGGGGGAAATCGCGTCGGTAAAAACTCCCTGGCGACCTCACACTAACAACGATGTTCCGCCCACACGCGGGTAAGCTCTTGGTTGGTGCAGCCAGCCCGATAGCTGGCCAAATGATTATGACTAGTTATCGTCAACACAGAACTAATCACAATCAAAGTGACAAACAAGTTACAAAGGGTTTTCCTCCTGACACATCTCATAACTTTCAGCAGATAATATTACTTAAAACGGTGTAAACAGGACCAATGTGACTCATTTCTGGTCCATTTAAGGGACAAACATTTATTTTACCATGGGACGACAAGGCAAGTGTATATATTGTCCAGGAAAACAGACCCATACACGTAGCGATTACCAGACGATATTCCTTGTTCAATTCTTCAAATCAGTCATAGAACGAGATGTATTGCAAGGGACATGTTGCGACATATTATCCTTCTACGGGAACGTACGAGAGAAGATTCAGGGAACATGTCCTTCGATCGAAGTATTGCACATGTACAACCCCTTCAGGAGTCGACCATGATAAGGTTCGCCTCGCTGAGATCCGGGAAGAACTAAGTCAATGGGACCTAACCCGGTATCCAAACTATTGATAACAATCGCGCCGTGTGAGTGCATACTTTAAAGTGATAAAAATGGGCGATTTTAATTCAATTTTTGTTCAATTTTATGTTTTGTTGATTAAATATTGCTTTGCGTGTGCCAAGCAAGAACTTTCTATTCATTTGTTGCATTATCAAGTAATATACATCAAAGGTCCACCAAAATATAGGTTGTGACAGACAATATTGACATTTAAAAAATGACTAATTAATTGCAATAAATAATGTTGTGTTTTACACGGTGGACGACATCCGGGGTACCATAATTTGGATATTGCTTTACGTCTCATATTTATGCAACTTGGCTAATCGAGACGAAGGGAGGGACGTAAGGATGAGGCGGGGAACAAGGGGTGGACAGGCCTGTGCTGGTCAGAACCAGCCACAAGCATATGGGGAGGGCAGGGGTTCCCCCACGTCGTGGTCGTCTCCGTCTGTGTGGGTACCATAAGATATCGTACCTTATAAGGAGGCACATTCCCAACGGCTTGCCGCCACCATCATCAGTGAAGCTCGCCATGGCCATTGCTTTAAAGAAATGGGTATTACCCATACATGGATAAACGACTGCCTGAGTACACCAACTACTCCCCGAGGTAAGCGAGTCAACTGTGATTAGGACTGTGCGGGTAAGGTTTTGAGTGCGGGTCGGGTTCGTGTAGTAAACTGCACCAGGTTTTCAGGTCTGGTCTGGTAGGGAAATCGAAGGAGGCTGTGTAAGTCTTAAATTAGGATGGAAACTCTCCAATGGCCCTGAAACCGTTGAGTGACTAATATATAGCTAGAGTCGTAACCGGCCTATGCTGAGTGTCTACGGAAAAATTTTCTTCCGCCTCATGTAGTACATTGCCGACATGCTAGGCAGCGTGCCCGACAGCTCGAGCGAAGCTACAGCTACCTAGCAGCAATCGGAGTAACTTCGTAGGCCCCTAGTGGAGAACCGGATGTCAATTTAAATTAGATCGCGCGGAAATATTTTAACATAAGATACATTGATACAAGCATTTCGTTTGTAGGTTTCGCGATTAATATTATTATACATACAAATAAACTTGTTTTCGAGTGTAAAATACAAATGAATATGTCATATATTGTTTATTTTATATATTTTAACATAAAATATTATGTATTTATATTTGAAACTTCTAAAAGTTTAAATTCTCTAAACTGTCATGGTAATAAAGTTATTTTGCAGCTGCATGGTATTGTTCTAGGAAGGCCATGCTTATAAGGAAGTGTATTAAAAGGAAATATACTAGGAAGCTTCGCAAACGCTTTTTCAGGCGCGTTGTTGGATGAGCGTAATTTTTTTTAACGAAAAAAAACGTAAAATTGCGATTTTCATGAGAAATTATTTTTGATTGCGCTCAAATTTCACACCAATATATTAATTTATATAATAAAGGTTCTGTATAAAAATCGTTACAATCGGATAAAGCATGTAGGTGTTATAAGTCAAAGAAATGTAAAATAAAAAAATAAAAAAACGTAAAATTGCGATTTTCATAAAAAAATATTTTTTGAATGCCCTCAAATTTCACACGAATATATTAATTCATGAAATTAAGGTTCTGTGAAAAAATCATTACAATTGGATAAAGCATGTAGGTGTTATAAGTCGAAGAAAGTTTTTTTTAAAAAAAACACGTAAAATTGCAATTTTCATGAGAAATAATTTTTTTATTGCGCTCGAATTCCACACGAATATATAAATTCATAAAATAAAGGTTCTGTGAAAAAATCATTACATTCGGATAAAGCATGTTGGTGTTATAAGTCGAAGAATTTTTTTAAAAATCGAAAAAAATCGTAAAATTACGATTTACATGAGAAATAATTTTTCGATTGCGCTCAAAAACGTGGCAGTTCTTGGTTCAGAGATTTCGAAGGCCTCAATAAAATTTTATCGCAATTGGAGTATCGGTTTAGCCGAAATAGTGCTATCAGACGCACAATAATACAAACAGAAAGAAAGAAAGAAAGAAAGAAAGAAAAAAAACATTCCGGATGTTTTTTTCCAGTGTAGTGAAATGGAATCTTCTCTTCGCTCGCTACGCTCATTCAAGAAATAACGTAACGATATAATAAAGTAATAATTTAATTTGGCAAGAGTGCCAGAGCTGTCAAATTATAACGTGAAAATCATTAGAATATGAGGAGACCAATATTATGTCAATCTTGGCCAGCAGCAACATTGTAATTTTCATTGTTTGTATCTTCTTACTCATTGTGACAATATTATTGTTGACAATTATGAAAAATTCTTGATCTTTAGGGACGGATTTGTTTTGCATAACAAGCAAGTTAAACTGTGAGCAGGTCCAGGAATCGGCCGTTGGCATGAATTCTATGCATTTCATCATGTTTCACAGACAAGAGGTAACACATAATTGCCAATGTCTCTTCTCCCCGTCCGTTTCGAAAATCTGATTTGTATCAACGAATACGTTTTATTACTTTACCGGCTTCTAGTTTGTGTACAAAAAACCCCACTAAAACCCCCCCCCCCAACCCCAGATTTGGGACAGTTCTTTTTTTTAAAATAAAATTTTCTAAACGTTCATTTACAGCTCAAATAAAAAAAATTTTTTTAAATTTGAAGTTTTTTTAAAAACCAAAATTTTTAAAAAAGTTCAATTTCGTCTACAATTTTTACCCATAAATATGAGACTTTAACCCAATATCCAATAAAAAAAATAAATCAAATTATGTTATATTATTATATAGTATTATAGTAGTATATTTTTTATTTTACATTTTTCCATTTTTTTGGGTTAAAAGTAGTATGCATAATAGAAAAAGGGTTTACAGTAGTTTTTAATTTGTAGTAATTGCAAATTTTTCGTAATTTTTTAAATTTTGGGTCCAAAGATTTGGCTGTGAATGTGAGGTTTGAGCTGTGCCGTAGGAAAAAAAGTATGCCTACTTCTTACAATGGTCGGGAAAATTTCCTCAAAAAACAGAGACCGCGGGGGCTCGGTTTCACCCCGACTTCCCCAAAATGCTAAGATAATTAATTGTAAGCAAGCGCATTATAGTGATACTGATCGCTTGACCAAACGAAGTTACTCTTGTCTTCCGAGGACTTCCCGTATATTACAGGGCTTCCCGAAGGGGGTTTCGAAAGCGATAGCAAAAGGGGGGGGAGTTTCATGATTGGGGGATACTGGGGGGACTATGCTTGTGGGGGGGGGGGGGGGGGGGGGGGGCCTTTTGTATTTCCCCCAAAACTGAGCGCAGGGAAAATTTAAAAACGGGGAAAAGAGCAAAATAGCAGAAAAAAAAAACATTTCTCAGAACCATTTTTTAAAATATTATATTCGCAACTGCTTTAGTTTCACAGTGGTCTCTTCGTAAAAAAATTTCATTGATTAATGATAGCTTATGTAACAATGTGTAAATGTATCGTACTAAAGTTTACCTTTCCAAAAAAAAGGGGCAAAAAAAAAAAAAACAATTTTGTATTGTCAATGATCAATCTAACTCAAAAACAAAGCTCTTTTGCAAAGAGGGTTTTCCCGAAGGAGAATCTTATCAATAGGGGGTTTTAAAAAAACCCGGGGCCTGCTGGGGCCCTGTTTTGATGTTTGAGAGAAAAGTCCTTTTCCCTATGTCTTTTACGTGTTTACGTCATCCCGGGGTCTTTGTTTTTTAAAACGAAGTGAGGGGGCGGGGGGGAAATTATTTTTCATAAACACATTGAAACCCAGGGCTTTACGCGCCCTCCCCAAGTGAAATTTTACCATTTTGGCCCAATTGGGGGGGTATTATGAGATTTTTTCTTCCACATCAACACTTTAGTTTTTGACGGGAAATTATTTTTCAGTTTGTGTATCGTTGTGAGTACTCGGTGGTGGTGACAGTGTGGGGTATTTTGGAAAGGGGGGGGGGGGAGTCCCCCAATCCCCAAACCCATCTTCCTACGCGACTGTCTGCACCCCAAAAATCCCCGGGGAAAAAATTTTCCCATTGAATATTTAAACAGTGTTCTTTAAAATTAAAAAACTTTATTTATTTTTTTGAGGTATTTAGTGAGTTTTTGGTTTATACTAGGAAAACGTTTAAAAGCCCCGCCGGGGTTTTTGGATGACCCGTTTTGGGCATTGAGCTCCCATGTGTTTGGGGGATTTTTTTGTTCTGTGAAAAAAAATTACTAATTTAAAATTTTTTTTTAAAAATTAAAAAAATTTTAATAAAAAAAAAATTTAAAATTTTAAATTTTTTTTTAAATTTAATCGAAATTTTTAAAAAAAAGGGAAAAAAATCAAAAAAGGGGGATTTTTAAAAGAAAAAATTTTCCCCGTTTGCGCTAAAAAATTTTAAAACACAAAATTTTAAATTATAAAATTGGGGGTTTTTCCCCCCTAAAAAATCATTACAATCGGAAAAAGCATGTAGGTTTTATAAGTTTAAGAATTTTTTAAAAAAAAGAAAAAACAGTAAAATTCGTTTTTATGATAAACATTTTTTAAATTTTCGTTTCCAATTTTTCCCACAAGAATTTTCTTAATTTTAAAAAAAAGGGTTCAGTGAAAAAAATCATTAAAATCGGAAAAAAGCTGTAGGTGTTAAAAGTCTAAAAAAATTTTTTTAAAAATCAAAAAAAAATGTAAAATTCGTTTTTTATGGGAAAAAAATTTTCCGATTGCCCCTCAAAAACGGGGCGGGTTTCTAAGTTAAAGAGTTTTCAAAGGCCTCCATAAAATTTCTTTCTCAATCGGAGATCGGTTTACCCGGGGAATCGTGGGGACAAACAGACAAAAATACAGAAAAAAAGAAAGAAAAAAAAAAAAAAAAATTTCCCGGTTTTTTTTTCTCCAGGTAGTAAAAGGGGAATCTTCGCTTGGGCCTCGCTCCCGCTCCCCCTACGTCATTCAATTTTTAAAAATTTAAATTTTTCGCATCTTTTTTTTAAAAAAAATTTTTTGTTTGAGCCAGACCTCTTTGTCATTTGTTATGCCTTGTTTAAAAAAAAAGGCGTTATGCCCCGGGGAAAATAGGTCAGGCTCATTCAAAAAAAACATATCGTTACGTAAAATATATAAAAATTTGCAAAAATTGGGTATTGCAATCTTTAATTTTTTTCTGGGTTAGTATTTTTTGTACACGAAAAATACTATTCGTTGACAGCATAATAAAATTTGCCACCCAAAGCCCAAATCCGGTTTCCAATCCACCAAAAAAAAAAATAATCTTTAGTTTTTGAAAAAAACAAATCCCACAGCCCAGTAGGGGTTTTTTTTGAAAAATTTTTTGGGGCCCGTGGCTTAATACTTGTCCCAGTCCCTGAGCAAGACCTTTTTTTTAAATTTATTTCCGCTCCGGCTTGCGAGTTTTCCGAGAATTTCCCTTTTACTCTTGTCGTAAAACCCTGTTTGAAATGCACAGTTTTCTTTCCAACGAAAAATTCCCTTAAACCTCACAATTTGACGTTTTATGTAAAAACAAATCCATTCCCCCAAGAAGATCAAAAAGGTTTAAAAAAAATATTGTCCCCAATGAGAAAGAAGATTTAACCCAAAAAATGTAAAAATTGGGAATGTTGAAGTTGTTGGCCCCTTAACCCCCCGAGTAGGATATTGTCATAATTAAACCCTTTTTTCGTAAAAAAACTGTCAATATCCATATCTTATTAATTGTGTATAGTCTCCTCTATTTATTTGATGATTTGCATGTGATAATTGGAAAGGCTTGTTTTCTCTTGCTAAATTAGATTTTTAATTTATATATCGCTACCCCCTTTATGTCCTAAACCCTTTTAAAAACTTCTTTATCTTCTTTATTTATTTTTTCCTTCACTTAAAATACAGCATTCTGCCATTTTACATTGAGGGACAAAAATAATAAATTTAAAATTAAAATTATAAAAAAATAAAAAAGTTAAAAAAAAACGTGGAACTTTCAAATAAACATACAGTTGTGGGGCTTTTTTCTTGGGAAATTTAAATAAAGATAAAAAAATATGGATTTTCAGAATGATTATGTGAAAAGTTGGGACAACAGTGTGTGCAAATGTGAGGCCTTTCCGAACCTGCTGGTGGGAAGGGCAAAAAAACATGATTAAAAATATGATTCCCAGAATTGTGATGACGATGGGA
The DNA here is from genome assembly GCA_024449915.1 of Sweltsa coloradensis. NCBI lineage: Eukaryota > Metazoa > Arthropoda > Insecta > Plecoptera > Chloroperlidae > Sweltsa > Sweltsa coloradensis. Next base: position 46,798 of record JAMZAV010003940.1, on the reverse strand, counting down.
ATGCTCGCCGAAGAATCCCCCCCTTCCCCCCAAATTTTAAAAAAAGATGGGTGAGCTCGTGCCCAAAACCGGTTTTTACGCGGAATGCCCGGGGTATTTACTCGGGGAAGGGGCCACCAAAGGGGGAATTTGTGGAAATTTACCAAGCTCGTGAAAAAAAACAAATTTTTTTAAATGTTGTTTAAAATTTTATTATGATTGATAGCGCAATTTTCAAGGGCCCTTTTTAAAACCCTTTAAACCCGTTTAATTGATTTTATGAACATAACTTTAAAAAAAATTTTTAAAAAGTTACAAAAAAAAAAATAGATTTGTGATTTTTTTTTGGGGTCTTACCCAGCATGTTTGCGGGGGTGGACTTTTTTCTTGAACGACTTTTACGATTAGCAGAGCCATGTTGGGTCAATTCTACACCGGGCCCAGGGCGGTGGGAAAAAAAAATTGTTTAAAACACAATGCTAATACCGCCCAGGGGGGCAGGCGATCCCTTAAATTTAAATACAATAGGGTTTAGTTTTAGTAAAAAATTTCCCAAAAATTTTTCGAAATATAGATAAAAAAATTGACATTTTTATTTTAACGATACCCGGACTTAAGTTTAGTATGATGGAGTTTGAAGAGATTGAGTTTTTCGGCGACAGCATGATATTAAATTTTAACGTTTTGGTTTCACCCCCCGGGGGGGTGAGTTTAGAAAACAAAACTTTTTCCAAACCGTAAAAAGTGAAACCCAAAAATAGTTAAAGTTGCCCGGGACCCGGGGGCGAGTGACGTTTTGGGCAGTTTAATTAAATTAAATTTGTAATTTGGGCCCGTGTTTTTTATATTGGGTGATACTCACTGATTTTAAGTTTCTAATTAGTTTCAGTAATCAAGGAAAAAAAGTAAAATTGTTTTATTTCACGTTCAGTTTTGAACGCGCCGCCCGAACGCGGGAAATTAAAAAAATTTTTTCTCATGAAAACGCAATTTTACGTGGGTTTTTTTTTTTTTTTTAAAAAAAAAAAAAAATTTTCTTTTGACTTATAACACCCACAGGGGTTTTCCAATTGTAATTTATTTTTTTACAGAAACCCTTTAAATTTATGAAAATTAAAAATATTCCCTGTGAACTTTGAGGGGCTTCAAAAAAATTTTTTTTATGAAAAAGCAATTTTAAAAAGTTTTTTTTTTTTTTTTTTTTACATTTCTTGGGCTTATAAAAACCCAAAAGCTTTATTCCCAAAGTAAGGGTTTTTTTACAGAACCCTTATTTTTTGAATTTTTATATTTGTGTGGAATTCGAGCACAATAAAAAAAATTATTTCTCATTTAAAATTGCAATTTACGTGTTTTTTAAAAAAACTTTTTCGATTATAACACCTAATGCTTTTTCCAATTGTAATGATTTTTTTACCCGAACCTTTAATTTTAGAATTTAAATATTCGTGGAAATTTGAGGGCATTCAAAAAATATTTTTTATGAAAAAACGCCCCAAAAATTTCGTTTTTTTTTTTTTTTATTTTTTTTAAAATTTTTCCCTTTTGACTTATAACACCTACATGCTTTTTCCCATTGGGAACGATTTTTATACAGAACCTTTAATATAAATTAATATATTGGTGTGAAAATTTAGCGCAATCAAAAATAATTTTCATGAAAATCGCAATTTTTCGCCCTTTTTTCGTTAAAAAAAAAATTTCGCTCATCCAACAACGCGCCTTAAAAAACGGTTTTCGAAGCTTCCTAGTATATTTCCTTTTAATAAATTCTTTTAAGCATGGGCCCTTTCCCAGAACAATACCATGCAAACTGCAAAATAAATTTTTTACCATGACAAATTTAGAGAATTTTAAAATTTTAGAAGTTTCAAATAAAATACATAATATTTTAAGGGTTTAAAATATAAAACAAAAAAAATATATGACATATTCATTTGATTTTACCCTTCCCAAAAAAAAGTTTTTTTTGTATTTATTTAAAAATATTAATCGCGAAAAACCCACAAACGAAATGCTTGTAAACAATGATCTTAATTTTTTAAAATATTTCCCCGCGTTCTAATTTAAAATTTTTATCCGTTCTCCCCCTAGGGGGCCCACGAAGGATCCGATTGCTGCTAGGTAGCTGTGCTTCGCTCGAGTGTCGGGGACGCTGCCTAGCATTTTTTTGGGAAATGACTACATGAGCCAGCCAAATTTTTTCCCTAGACCCCTCAGCATAGGCCGTTACGATCTTTGTAATTAATGTCACTCAAAAGCTGGGAAAATAAACAAATCCCAGCTAGCAAGCCTGACTACCTAGGGGCACTAGGAAGGGCCTTTGGCTTTTTTTCCCTTTAAATTTTTTTTTTACAGGGCCCAGGCAAAAAGTTAAGTTTGGGTAGAAACTTTTAGTAAAAAATTTTTTCATTATCAAAATGCCTAGAGGGGTTTAATCCCGTAGGATCCTAGGCCCAGGGGCCAGGTTTAAACTCAATCAATACATAATTGAAGGCGGTCCTAAGGCCATTTAAAACAGGGTTACCGGGGGTTTTTACGGATTTGAGGGCAAAAACGGGCCCCCCCCCCCCCTTCCCCCAAAAGATTTTTTTATGGTTAAAATTTTCGGGTTTTTGTTTATCTTATTTTCGTAAATTTTTTTGCGCAGGTAATTTGCATTGGGAAAAAATGAAAGGCGGTGAAAGGTATGTGCTCAGTGCCGTAGTAGTGGCACTGGCAGACAAAAAGATGTGGCAAATCGTGATACAAGCAACAGATTTGGCACAGTTGTTCCAAAGACCAATTTAAGCGATTTGACCCGTGGACCCGGAACGATTTTCCCGGAGGACTCAATATGGCGGCCATTTTCCAAAATGGCCGCTAAATTTAAGGAACACGTTCCTTTCAACACACAGAGACAAATGATGAGTCGTTTTCGACTAATTTGAGGTCGCACAACACGAATATCACGTTGAAAACATGCTCGGGGCTTATTCTTACGAGTTTTTGTAACAAAAACGTTTAGATTTCGGCAACATTGTAAATATTACAATAATATCAAAACCCTCGAACAGTTTCTTTTATTTCTCGGAAACTATGGTACCAGAGATGCGACAATCACTAGGAGAACAGAGAAAAATGAACACTGATCTGATTTCCTTGTGGTAAAATAAAATTAACAATGGTAACTTTAGCTTAGATTACAATTTGAAACCCACACAAGCAATGACGAGAGCAGGGATTTAGACTTCAATGATTTAAATATAATAACAGGGGGTTATTACAAGTAAGTAACCCTTTTAAATGTCTTATAATATATAAATTGAACATCCATATGCTAGGACCAACCTGCCTACTTTTAGTACATATTGTCTAGTCGTCTTCATCCAGATCGTCGCCGCAGAATCGCCGTACCTGGAACTGATGCACCTGAAGACCATAATTTTCATTAATGAGAATTTCCTCGACTAGTATTGCTGCAACCTCCACTACAGCTGTTGCACCCCAGGGTGCAAGGGGAGACCACTTTGTTTGCAGGAACACCGCATTGTCTCACACAGAAACTTGCAGCCGCATGTGTCCAATGCCCTACATGCTTCGCAAATTTCGGGGAGTACGGTCCATAGAGGCGACCATTTTCATCCCGGAGAATCCAACCCCAAGAAACTGGGGATGTGACAATGGTGGTTGGTTTATCAGCTCGCCTTAGACTTGCCCTGCCTGGTAAGCCGCTCGCAAGATGCGCTGATACAGGGCAGCTGAGGTTGGAAGAATGAGGTGTAGCAGCTTGTGCTCAGAAACAAACAAATACTTGGTCTGCGCACAAAACCGAAATCTGATCCTCATTAAGATAACAAGTTATTGTACGTATAATATCCATACCGTGTCTAACCTTAGACACTGATTCGGATCTTTCGTGGAAGTGAGGCAACAAAGCGTGGATTGCAGGATGATGTGCTGTGTAGCCCGCCCTAGTGGCAAGGAATGCACCCCAAGATGCACCACATGTCCACATGTACATGTCCGGCTTGTGCGATCAGTTCATGTAGCCTACGTGCTTGAGCTATTAACTCTTTTTGCGTCACTCCTTAATTAGCTGACCTGCAATATAATATACATTGATAATATGAAAAATAACGTTTCGATATTATTAATACGAAGTATTTTAAGGTCAGTATTACAATATCTGAGGACAGCATTCGATCAGCAATGGCAATTGAACACGCCGAGGATCGTGCTTTTTGATTTGCAGGGTGTACTCGGGAAACCATTGCATACTCTTCCGGCAGAATTAGCAGACCGTGCTGCCCCTTCTTTGCCACATCCTCAAAGGAGGAAACGAAGGATCTTTGTTCACTCTCATTCCCATTCATTGACAGCTGAAACATTGAAATCCCTGTGCCATGGAACGATCCCTCGGATGTCGTGCAGGATAAGTTGTGAATTGTGATCAATATAATCCAGTGCAGATACGGTAAAGACCCTAGATTTGAGGTTCGAAGGACATAAGACTTTTTCTTCCTCTGCTCTCCAAAGTCCAAACAACCATATGACACAACTGTGAGGTCACCTTCATCACTCTATTGTGTGAGACACTTACACCCATGTTGTGCAATCAATGACCTTCTTGCTCCTCGTGCTTCCATATGTTGAAAAAGCCAGGGCGTCATCATCCTGGTCTTCCCCGGCCACATTGTTAAGGACATTGGCGCTTTTGTGCATAAGAACGTACTCCAGACCTAAGAAGAATAAAGCATGAAATAAAAGGTGCACCCTTTTACCCTGTACTTTCTGAAAAATTGTTTGTAATGATTGGTGGGTAAAGCTGCACTTGCCTTCTGTTGTTGTGCACATTGATATTTGAGATAGGCATGTAGGGTGGTATTTGCCCTCTTTTGCTGACAAGTCTCCTCCCATGACTATACCAGTAAGCTTCCAGTTCTAAAGGATATCTGCACACTCCTTGAATTTTTCATCAACATTGTCAGTTGCACACAACCGCAGAGGCATTTTCCTCGAGCTGGTTGGTGCAGATGAAACACAAGTCCTGTTTCAAATCGATCATGTTAGTCGCCCTGGCAGACCTAAAATTCTGGAAGAATGTGGCAATTAGTGATACAAGCAACAGATTTGGCACAGTTGTTCCAGAGACCAATTTAAGCGATCTGACCCGTGGACCCAGACCGATTTCCCCGGAAGACTCTTTGTGGCGGCCATTTTCCAAAATAGGCCGCTTAATTTAAGGAACTCGTTCCTTTCAACACACTGAGACAAATGATAAGTCGTTTTCGACTAATTTGGGTCGCACAATACGAATATCACGCTAAAAATCTGCTTTGGTTGTTTTTACGTTGCTTTAAACTAATTATTCGATTATTCCTCAGACTCAGCGCCCGCGCTCCGCTAATAACGACTACGGACGTCAAGATGATTTTTTGCCGATCTGCCGAACTATTTTGTCTTCAATTGATATCGGATAACTCGGTACAAAATATTGTTCTTTTTAGTGATCGATTTGACAGTGTAAACGAGATTGTTTAAGCTTTATTTCTGCCTGCGCGCGAAACATTCGCGCTTTGCCCTCAAGCCCTCAAACAAACACTGTCGTCACGAAATCCGCCATAAAGATCCACAATTAACCTGCCTTGTATATTTCCCGCTTACTTATGTAGAGTGTATGCAAGGTTGATATAAAACGCCGGCAATTACAGGTCCTTTGAAAGTTAAAAGTCGCGATCACTAATGATGAAGCAAATAAAAAAATAATTTCCCGCCATTATAGCCTATTGCGCACAAAAATTACTCATAACTATTTGAAGCTGACTGTTGTGGGGTTGTGGTTTTTCAGGGAACTCTATTAGCAAAAGTACGAGTGAAGTAAAGCCAAAGAAGAAAGCCAAAGTGTCGTGTGAGTCTGTGTGAGCTTTGTTTGTAGAGTGTAGAGTGTAGAGTTCTGATTAAGTTGATGATGTCAATAAAATTACACACCATATATATGTATTCTTATAGATGTTAGGCATGCGTCAGTTAGACGCCTATAAAATAGAAGCAGGTGTTATTAAAAAACAATCATGGAAATACGTAAATTTAATAACACATAATATAATACAATATTAGTTTGTGGTTGGTGTGTAAGGTTTCCTAATTAATACGGCCGTTCTTTAAGATGTCGACAGCGAAACGACTTAAGTTTTCGACACCAGCTCGGCTTGATTGCCTACCTTCAAGCATTAATTGGGATAAATTTTGCGTGTGCCTGTCAGGAAACGACGACCTGAGATGCCCAGCTTAGAATCCCATTGCCGCTTTGCTAAATGCAGGGTACATTTCTTTGGCTACCAATCTAGAAAAGATTAAAACTTATCCCGACACCTTCTTACAATCAAGCACGAAAGTAGAATTGTTGGACGAAGGTGATGGAGTCTTAACAACATTTATCAACAGAGAGGCAAAGTGGCACAGGGGTTGTGCCAAAAAGTGCCTAAAAAATTTGAGTAATTAATTAAAATTCTGCAAATTCAAGAGACTCCTGATCCAGATCCTTCAGACTCGGAAAAAGGCAATGATTTTATGTATGCCACTCGATCTGCCGTGCACATGATCGATTTGAAACAGGACTTGTGTTTCATCTGCAACCAACCAGGCTCGAGGAAAATGCCTCTGCGGTTGTGTGCAACTGACAATGTTGATGAAAAATTCAAGGAGTGTGCAGATATCCTTAAGAACTGGAAGCTTACTGGTATAGTCATGGGAGGAGACTTGTCAGCAAAAGAGGGCAAATATCACCCTACATGCCTATCTCAAATATACAATGTGCACAACAACAGAAGGCAAGTGCAGCTTTACCCACCCAATCATTACAAACAATTTTTCAGAAAGTACAAGGGTAAAAGGGTGCACCTTTTATTTCATGCTTTATTCTTCTTAGGTCTGGAGTACGTTCTTATGCACAAAAGCGCCAATGTCCTTAACAATGTGGCCGGGGAAGACCAGGATGATGACGCCCTGGCTTTTTCAACATATGGAAGCACGAGGAGCAAGAAGCTCATAGATTGCACAACATGGGTGTTAGTGTCTCACACAATAGAGTTATGGAGGTGACCTCACAGTTGTGTCATATGGTTGTTGGACTTTGGAGAGCAGAGGAAGAAAAGGTCTTATGTCCTTCGAACCTCAAATCTAGGGTCTTTACCGTATCTGCACTGGATTATATTGATCACAATTCACAACTTATCCTGCACGACATCCGAGGGATCGTTCCATGGCACAGGGATTTCAATGTTTCAGCTGTCAATGAATGGGAATGAGAGTGAACAAAGATCCTTCGTTTCTTCCTTTGAGGATGTGGCAAAGAAGGGGCAGCACGGTCTGCTAATTCTGCCGGAAGAGTATGCAATGGTTCCCGAGTACACCCTGCAAATCAAAAAGCACGATCCTCGGCGTGTTCAATTGCCATTGCTGATCGAATGCTGTCCTCAGATTTTGTAATACTGACCTTAAATACTTCGTATTAATAATATTGAAACGTTATTTTTCATATTATCAATGTATATTATATTGCAGGTCAGCTAATTAAGGAGTGACGCAAAAAGAGTTAATAGCTCAAGCACGTAGGCTACATGAACTGATCTCACAAGCCGGACATGTACATGTGGACATGTGATGCATCTTGGGGTGCATTCCATGCCACTAGGGCGGGCTACACAGCACATCATCCTGCAATCCACGCTTTGTTGCCTCACTTCCACGAAAGATCCGAATCAGTGTCTAAGGTTAGACACGGTATGGATATTATACGTACAATAACTTGTTATCTTAATGAGGATCAGATTTCGGTTTTGTGCGCAGACCAAGTATTTGTTTGTTTTTGAGCACAAGCTTCTACACCTCATTCTTCCAACCTCAGCTGCCCTGTATCAGCGCATCTTGCGAGCGGCTTACCAGGCAGGGCAAGTCTAGGGGCGGGCTGATAAACCAACCACCATTGTCACATCCCCAGTTTCTTGGGGTTGGATTCTCGCGGATGAAAAATGGTCGCCTCTATGGACCGTACTCCCCGAAATTTGCGAAGCATGTAGGGCATTGGACACATGCGGCTGCAAGTTTCTGTGTGAGACAATGCGGTGTTCCTGCAAACAAAGTGGTCTCCCTTGCACCCTGGGGTGCAACAGCTGTAGTGGAGGTTGCAGCAATACTAGTCGAGGAAATTCTCATTAATGAAAATTATGGTCTTCAGGTGCATCAGTTCCAGGTACGGCGATTCTGCGGCGAACGATCTGGATGAAGACGACTAGACAATATGTACTAAAAGTAGGCAGGTTGGTCCTAGCATATGGATGTTCAATTTATATATTATAAGACATTTAAAAGGGTTACTTACTTGTAATAACCCTCTGTTATTATATTTAATCATTCATTTAAATTCCATGCTCTCGTCATTGCTTGTGTGGTTTCAAATTGTAATCTAAGCTAAAGTTACCATTATTATAATTTTGTTTTACCACAAGGAAATCAGATCAGTGTTCATTTTCCTCTGTTCTCCTAGTGATTGTAGCATTCTCTGGTACCATAGTTTCTGACAAATAAAAAACTGCTCGAGGGTTTTGATATTATTGTAATATTTACAATGTTGCCGAATTCTAACGTTTTTGTTACAAAAACTCGTTAGAATCAGCCCCGAGGATGTTTTAAACGTGATAATCGTGTTGTGCGACCCAAATTAGTCGATAACGACTCATCATTTGTTTCTGTGTGTTGAAAGGAACGAGTTCCTTAAATTTAGCGGCCATTTTGGAAAATGGCCGCCATATTGAGTCCTCCGAGAAAATCGTTCCGGGTCCACGGGTAAAATCGCTTAAATTGGTCTTGGAACAACTGTGCCAAATCTGTTGCTTGTATCACGATTTGCCACATCTTTTTGTCTGCCAGTGCCACTATGTGCACAGCAGATCGAGTGGCATACATAAAATCATTGCCTGTTTCCGAGTCTGAAGGATCTGGATCAGGAGTCTCTTGAATTTGCAGATTTTAATTAATTACTCAAAATTTTTTAGACATTTTGTGGCACAACCCCTGTGCCACTTTGCCTCTCTGTTGATAAATGTTGTTAAGATTCCATCACCTTCGTCCAACAATTCTACTTTCTTGCTTGATGGTAAGAAGGTGTCAGGATAAGTTTTAAGCTTTTCTAGATTGGTAGCTAAAGAAATGTACCCTGCATTTAGCAAAGCGGCAATGGGATTCTAAGCTGAGCATCTCAGGTCGTCGTTTCCTGACAGGCACACGCAAAATTTATCCCAATTAATGCTTGAAGGTAGGCAATCAAGCAGAGCTGGTGTCGAAAACTTAAGTCGTTTCGCTGTCGACATCTTAAAGAACGGCCGTATTAATTAGGAAACCTTACACACCAACCACAAACTAATATTGTATTATATTATGTGTTATTAAATTTACGTATTTCCATGATTGTTTTTTAATAACACCTGCTTCTATTTAATAGACGTCTAACTGACGCATGCCTTACATCTATTAGAATACATATATATGGTGTGTAAATTTTTTGACATCATCAACTTAATCAGAACTCTACACTCTACACTCTACAAACAAAGCTCACACAGACTCACACGACACTTTGGCTTTCTTCTTTGGCTTTACTTCACTCGTACTTTTGCTAATAGAGTTCCCTGAAAAACCACAACCCCACAACAGTCAGCTTCAAATAGTTATGAGTAATTTTTGTGCGCAATAGGCTATAATGGCGGGAAATTATTTTTTTATTTGCTTCATCATTAGTGATCGCGACTTTTAACTTTCAAAGGACCTGTAATTGCCGGCGTTTTATATCAACCTTGCATACACTCTACATAAGTAAGCGGGAAATATACAAGGCAGGTTAATTGTGGATCTTTATGGCGGATTTCGTGACGACAGTGTTTGTTTGAGGGCTTGAGAGCAAAGCGCGAATGTTTCGCGCGCGGGCAGAAAAAAGCTTAAACAATCTCGTTTACACCGTCAAATCGATCACTTAAAAGAACAATATTTTGTACCGAGTTATCCGATATCAAATGAAGACAAAATAGTTCGGCAGATCGGCAAAAAATCATCTTGACGTCCGTAGTCGTTATTAGCGGAGCACGGGCGCTGAGTCTGAGGAATAATCGAATAATTAGTTTAAAGCAACGTAAAAACAACCAAAGCAGATTTTTAGCGTGATATTCGTATTGTGCGACCCCAAATTAGTCGAAAACGACTTATCATTTGTCTCAGTGTGTTGAAAGGAACGAGTTCCTTAAATTAAGCGGCCATTTTGGAAAATGGCCGCCACAAAGAGTCTTCCGGGGAAATCGGTCTGGGTCCACGGGTCAGAACGCTTAAATTGGTCTCTGGAACAACTGTGCCAAATCTGTTGCTTGTATCACTAATTGCCACATTCTTCCAGAATTTTAGGTCTGCCAGGGCGACTATAGGCCTAACTACAACGGCTGGAAATTGCTGGATATGAACTCCCATTTCCCATTCCATTCCCAAAAAATCTGATCATGTAACTCAAGTTACAAAGATCTTCAATGGCTTCGTCTATATGATCGACGTAACCTCCACTCTGTCTGTCTCGTTCATCGCGTATCATCAACTTCTTTTCCGTCTTATCTTGCTACCAACTTCACGTACCTCCATTCAAATCATCTCTTTAACACTAGATCAAGGACAGGTACTCTACTCATTTTCACAGTTCACAGGACAAACTTTCTCGATAATTCATTCACTATCAGTGCAATAAGAACTTGGAACGCTCTACCGTCAAACATCAGGGACACCCATATCAATAGTTATAATATCTTTAGGAATAAAATTAGGGTTAGGGTAGTTTGAGCCACTGGCAGCAATTGGACGCTAAGTGACTCTTTACTTAGGTCTAACCAAATTCAGCAATAATAATACATTCTCAGTGTTGGCATTTGAATAATATATTTATTTTATTTAATCCAGACACCATTACGAGTGTCAATGTATGAATGTGCAATTTATCCAACAGCTCAAGCAAATGAATGCCTACTGGTCAAATTGCTTTTGGACGTAAGAAATAACGATTTAAAAAAATGCCCAGGGTTATTAGTATTAGTATTAGTATTTTAAGGGTGCTTCAACGGCAAAGATTATTCTCGCCTCCAAGATATTTAGTTGACTATGTATGGATGTCATGCCATCAAAAGAATTGCCAAGGTCGATTTATTTGTAGGCAGCCAAGTCGGGAAAAGGTATACATGCTAAGTTGTCATATGTAGAAAATGCCAAATTACCAAATCATAGTCATAACCATAACCAGGAAAACGTTGCCAACGTCGTCATAATGAATAGCAAGTCAACATGCTTCATGGATTTTTTTTTTAGTGAACTGTCATAGTTTGTCGATCAGATTGCTAAGGTTAAGAAATGTGATAAGTTTTTCCACTGTTTTCATAAGAGAAAAAGTTCTTCATATGATAGATTTAAATTCAATTGTTGTCTCAAACCATCATACTTAGAGCAGTCAGTCAACAAATGATGAACGGTTAACAACACATCACACGTGTCGCAAATCGGAGCAATCTTATTCTGGTAAAAAAATAGGCATGGGTGAGGTGTGTGTGCCCTATTCGTACTCGCGCCAAAACAACCTCCTCACGACGAGAAAGTATGGAAGAAGTGGGTCGCACCTTCAGTGAAAGACAGGGCAGTACACGACGCGGCTTATTATTCTGCAAAGCATTCCAACAATCTTGACCTAATTTCAACATATGGTTCTTGAACCCACTGTGGACATCAGGAACAGGTACGCGGTCAAAATCAGTAGAAGCTATTTGCGTTTTGTGTACACGTGAGCATACAAGAATTAAAATGCTCATAATCAGTTTTCCTTGAGGATGGGTTTGATATGTTGGTGCAAAGAAGTATGGTAGTAAATGCCTTCTAGAGGGCAAGGTAGTAACATGAATTGTAACTTTTGTTGAACTCATTAAACTCTATAAGTGGCTCTGCCCAAAGGGAGTACGAGGTAAGAAACCGTATGATAGTACGCCTAGTCCTACATTCTTCATTCTTATTTCGTCACATCTGTGAATTGAGCTTGAATTAAATTCGAAAAAGTTAAACAAAATATAATTGATTCAGTAGCTTTAACTCTGGCAAGTAGTTCTAAACGAATTTCAGATGAAGAGAACATTGAAGAGGAACTGTCTAGTCTTCAACTTGAACATACAAAAAGCGTTCGTGCACAAACCTAAAAGCGTAACAAGCGTATCAATGGCTGGAGAAGAGACACCTAAAGTTAATGCATACCTTCCATACGTTAAGGGAACAACAGACAGGATTAGCAAGATACTTTACAAGGGACTGAAGAACTATTTTCTTGTCTGACAAGAAAATTTGTGAAATTCTTGGGAATTCTAAAGTGTTTTTTTTTTTTTTTAGAAAATGGAGGAGTGTATGAAATACCTTGTAGAGACTGTAGTAAAACTTACATAGGTGAAACAGGACGTTAGATCTCAATGAGGCTTCAAGAACACAGACTTGCTGTGGAACATGGAGATAACAAGTCCTCTTTGGTTCAACACATTATGACCGAGCAACATTCTATTGATTTAAATAGTGTGAAATTAATTGCTACGGTTGATCATGTGTACACCAGAATGATCCAAGAAGCCATCGAAATTGAGGAACGGCCGATGACTATGAACAAACAGGTCGATAGCACACGTCTTTCTGTCACTAGGAAACCAGTTTTATCAAATCGTGAAATCACTCCTCGAATTCATGCCAGTACTTCATCTTCACAACAAGATCCAAACCTCCATCCGGATGCCGTAAATCTAATCTCAAATATACCAGTTACCAGATATCAGACAATATATTCATCTTCACAACCAAACCCAATCATTAATCTCAATGCCGATAATAATGGACCAATCACAAGAAACCAAACAAAGTCATCGTCACAACCAAATACAAAAATTACAGCTTGTTGCCAGTAATCCACCAGTGATCAGAAGCCGCACTAGGTAAAAATGATTTAAAATGCCAAACACGTTAATTTAAATTATAATATTATCTTTCATATAGCTTTGTTGCCCTTTTTGCATATTTATTTCATATTACATGTGTTTTTTAATAAAGAAACAGTTTTTGAAAAAGTGGGGTGCAATCTCCACGAAACGTCAAAATGTTTTATTATTTTAATTAATTATTATTATTTGTACGTGGTCTATACCTAAAAATGTCTTGTAATATGTATATGAATATAAGTTTTTTTAAGCACAAGCCCGCATTAAGGACATAGTTATCGATTCATAGCAATGGTCTAAAAGTTTGCCCCGTCAGTCGGGGATTGCATAGCAGCTTGCATAGCTTTCACCAACAATGTAAGCTACCTCCCTTCAAAACTGTTGTTAGTTATAACTAAGTTATCTACCAACTATTATCTTTCTAGTACTAGAGTAAAAACTTTCATATTTTACGGGAACTTGGCAGTAGAAAATGTATCAGCCTACGACTCGCGTGCAACTGAACGTGAACCAAATCAACATTCAGCACCTCTGATTAAAGAAACTAACAATAATTTAAAATGCCAAACACGTATGTTTAAATAATGAAATTATCTTTCATATAGCTTTGTTGCACTCTTTGCATCTTTATTTCATATTACATGTGATTTGTTTTATAAAGAAACAGTTTTCGAAAAAGTGGGGTGCAATCTCCACGTAACGTCAAAATGTGTTATTATTTTAATTAATTACTTTTATTAGTACGTGGTCTATACCTAAAAATGTCTTGTAATATATATATATATATATATATATATATATATATATATATATTGTTTTACCTTGGCTTTATAGTAGGCGACTATGACGCTGTTATGTTAGTACTTAAGATAGAAATTAAAAAAGTGACTACACCGGGGTTTGAACCCGGGACCTTAGCTTTCCGGGCTATGCTCTTACCAACTGAGCTATGCGGCCACCAATTTAAAACTATCTAATTTTTGGTCTGTTTTGTACATTGTTAATAACGTGTGTGTAGAGCAGATTGCACTGCCTATTAGACTACATAGGAAATTGACTTGGAGAAATACAATCCATCTCTGTAACCCTAGAGTTGGGAAATATGATGTTTTTACCTTGGCTTTATAGTAGGCGACTATGACGCTGTTATGTTAGTACTTTAGACAGAAATTAAAAATGTGACTACACCGGGGTAATTGAACCCTAGCTAAGGTCCCGGGTTCAAACCCCGGTGTAGTCACTTTTTTAATTTCTTCCAAAGTACTAACATATATGTATATATATATATATATATATATATATTATTTTCAGAAGCTATTTGACCCGGATATATATTATTTGACGAGTGTATTAAACTACTAACCGAGGTCTATATTTTTAACACTTACCTGTGTGAATTTTCGGAGACGTCCGTCTCCATCGTCAGACACTGACACACAGTGTGTCAGTGGGGCAGGCTTCCTACAAAAATTATTATTATTATTATTGTATGTGAATGAAAATAAATAAGTATTAGTATTAGTGGTTTTAGGGCGCTTTAACGGCAAAGATTATTCGCGTCTCCAGAAATTTTTGGCTATGTGTGTATGTAAAGTACGGAAAATAAGCTTAAATGTGTTGTGAGAAGAGAAAAGTGAAAAGAAATTTGACACATCATGCAGTTATGTAATTGTTTTGCAAGATTGATTGGATATTGCTTTACGTCTCGTATTTATGCAACTTGGCTTATCGAGACGAAGGGAGGGACGTAAGGGATGACGCAGGGGGACAAGGGGTAGACAGGCCTGTGCTGGTCAGAACCAGCCACAAGCATATGGGGAGGGCAGGGGTTCCCCCACGTCGTGGTCGTCTCCGTCTGTGTCATCATCCGTCCGTGTTGTCTTTGTCGTCGCCGTCGGGGAGGTAGTCAAAGGGAAGGGGAAAGTTTCCCAACGACGACCCAGTAAGCTAGTTAGTTAGTTGGGGTTTTAGGGCACAATTGATTGGATATTGCTTTACGTCTCATATTCAGTAAAGTTATCAGTGCCCATCAAATTTTCTGATTGCTAAATTTATATGAATTTCAAATTGAATTTAAAAGGTTTACTTTACGTTAGAAATAAATAAAATTATCGCTTGTCGTGGAGTTGTCTGATAAAATTTCTCTGAGGGAAGGTTTTAATTTAATTGAACGAGTGAGCGTAGCGAACGGAGTGATCTCCATTCGACTTAAACGGCCCTTAACGTTTTTCTGCGTGCGTGTGTGTACATCGAAAATCAGCCGAATCGCTGAACAGATTGCGCTGAAATTTTAAACAGACATCCGGTACGAGTTTATTGAGAACTGTTAACAAAATCAGCTAGATCCATTGCGATTTAAACCTACAATAAACAAAATGTGATTTTTTTAAATATTGGTTGCAATTGTTTAGATTTTCCATTTGTAAAATAGGCCACAGCCTGCGATATAAAAACAATTCAGATAGTCGCTATCAGTTTAAATATCTCGAAGTCAGTGTCATTTCATTTGTTATTGAGCGAGCGTAGCAAGCGACCTTCTCGATTTGTCGAGAAACACTCCCGTAGATGTAATTGTTTTTATTTACTACAATTTATTTCCAATACAAAGACCCGGGTTCAAATCCCGGTCAGAGCGAACTTTTTTAATTTATAAATTGTAGTAAATAAAAACATTACCAAAATATTCCTTTTCATTTCCTATGATCTCCAAAAGAAATCATTTAATGATGTTTTTGGGATGTCATTAATATCAGGTTTCATGACATACCTAGGATTTCTTGGGAAAGTCCTAACATGTTATTCTAAGGCTATTCTAATGTTCTCATTTGGAAGCCATTAAATGACATTTTAAAGATATCAATATGTATAGAAAAGTTATGCCATATAGAGGAACTTAAGACTCCATTATGGTAACATTATGTTTACATTGAGACCTTCTAAAGAGCTCATTAAATTTATTAAATGATATCTTCAAGATGTTATAATGACTTCAGGGTGTTTATTGGGGAAGTACATCAAGGTGTTGAGAATAACCTTGTACCTCATCATGTTGAAGTCGAAGGAGGACAAGTACTCCTTGATCAAGATGACAACCCGGTAGAGATAGGCCTACTGATCATGGAATGCATGGACCTTCGGATGCTATACATGAAAACATGAACCACTAATCGCTGATGACAATGTGAAGTCGACGATAGAAAACTAGTGCGGTTCACTCAGTACTGTCATACTGCGCCGCCTGTGATAATAATTTCAATGAAAATGATATGTTTGATGTTTTAATTGTTTACTTACTTTTTAAAAGGTGACAAAATATAGGAGATGATGGTAACAGCAAAAGAAAAAAGAAATGTTATTTCTTTTAATGGAAATAAAAAATGTAAATAAACACATAATGGAAATGTATTTGTTGTGAATTATATTTTGTTAAATAAAATACTTTGATGAGAAATTTGGAAAGTCTGTGTCATCATCCGTCCGTGTTGTCATTGTCGTCGCCGTCGGGGTGGTAGTCAAAGAATAGGGGAAGGGGGAAGGGGAAGAAGGAAGAGGAATTGATTGTATATTGCTTAACGTCTCATATTTATGCAACTTGGCTAATCGAGACGAAGGGAGGGACGTATGGGATGACGCGGGTGGACAAGGGGTGGACAGGCCTGTGCTGGTCAGAACCAGCCACAAGCGTATGGGGAGGGCAGGGGTTCCCCCACGTCGTGGTCGTCTCCGTCTGTCATCCGTCCGTGTTGTCATTGTTGTCGCAGTCGGGGAGGTAGTCAAAGGAAAGGGGATAGTTCCCTTACGACGACCCAGAGCTCGCCATTACTCGCTAGAAGTTATCGAACATCCACAACTTACAACTCTCGATTGAGCTAGTGAAAAGGATTGGTTTTCAGTGAGTTGTTTAGCTACAAGTCGTCCACGGATTCTACATACTCCATAATGACCTGAAACCGGCAAACCTTGCCTACAAACGATTTCATGTCATGTAAGAGAATAATAGCAAAATCGTTAGCAGGAATGGATGATATTAAGAGTAGTTTTAGGGCGCTTTGACAGAAAAGATTACTTGCAGCAAGAGAGAAAGCAGCAAATAAAACTTTTCGGTCTGGATGGATCAGACAACCTCCTTCAGTTAACAAACACTAAACAGAGCGACGCAAGGAAACAACAGCAGAGACAACACATTCTACAGTAACAGAAACCAACTCTTGTTCCTGTTAACAAAGAAAAAGAACAGACTGAAGAGCCGAGACAAAACACGACCACCTCAAACAAGAACAAGGGGCTGACTGCGAGAGAACGAGGCGTAGGCGGCAGCTGCTGTCTTCGTGCATGGCCGGGATTGGTTATGGTGCGAGGAGGTGGGGTCGCTACACGATGCGCGCGCCGATCCTTTGTTGTCTGGGACTTGGAAAGGCGGCACGTGTACGCTACAGACCGTTCAACAAACATCAATAGGAAAAACATATATTTGTTCATTATTGTGTCTGTACATTAGGCCTTAGTACCGACCCAAAGAACATAATAGAGTTTTAATTTAAACCTATCTAATTTATGTGCTGCATAAGTCTCTCTAAAACATAACGTGTAGGCCTGGTATCAGTATCAAAGCCGGTGGTTCACCATTAATCATAGATCACTAAAAGTGAATGATTCAAATAATTTTAACAATTCTTATTGACCAACCAAACTTAACCTTTATCTTTAATTAATCCCAACGTGAAAGAGAAATCAACGTGCATTAGTTTTGCTTGTCTCACGTCACGCACATTTAAACATTCCCCTACGTGAGAGTAAAAAAAACAGAAGGACCCAAAACCCTGTCTGCTACGCCGCTGGCTACGAGCGTGATGTGATCATGGCGTAATTGGCGTTGGGTTTGGGTGATGGGGGGGGGGGGGGGGGGGGGGGGGGGGGGGGGGGGGGGGGATTGACAAATGCAAGATTTATGCCTAGTTATATTTAGTTACGTAAATTTGTTTACAATTATTTTCAACTTGATTTGCACTATCCTTGATAATTTGTCTAAATGAAATCAATTACAGAAATACACGAATACAATGGTCGAGTAACACATTCATTACGTTCACATTGTTATCACTTGGAATTTGTTTCGGATTCAGGTTCAAATGTCTTTTATTTTCCGGCCTACTGTGAAAAATATAGCTGTTCCAAATGATGTCCTTGACATAATTCCATGGACAATGCCGACCGTGAGAAGATGGGGGCTGCCGTGGTTGAATGTGGATGTATTATAAATTCGATGACGATGTGAGAAACTAGGGCGCTCCAAAGATAAGGTCATATCGCGCCGCCTGTGATTTAGGTTTTACTGTGTTTCATGATTATATTGTTTTTTAAGTTTAAAATCAAACTTAAATGATGGCAATGATAGTAATAGCATAACAAAAATTAGAAAATTTTAAAAAAGTTTTGTGTTGTTGTTGTTGAGTTAAATTTTGGATGAGCGTAGCGAGCGTAGCGAGCGAAGCGAAGATTCCATTCTACTACACTGGAGAAAAAAATCCGGAATGTTTTTTTTTTTTTCTTTTTTTTTTTTTTCTTTTTGTATTTTTGTCTGTTTGTCCACACGATTCCGGCTAAACCGATACTCCGATTACGATGAAATTTTATGGAGGCATTCGAAATCTCTGAACTTAGAACTGCCACGTTTTTGAGCGCAATCAGAAAAATTTTTCTCATGAAAATCGCAATTTTACGATTTTTTTCGATTTTTAAAAAAATTCTTCGGCTTATAACACCTACATGCTTTATCCGATTTTAATGATTTTTGCACAGAACCTTTATTTTATGAATTAAGATATTCTTGTGAAATTTGAGCGCAATTGAAAAAATATTTATCATAAAAATCAAAATTTTACGGGTTTTTTCTTTTTTTTAACAATTCTTTGACTTATAACACCTACATGCTTTATCCGATTGAAATGATTTTTTCGCAGAAACTTAATTTTATGAATTAATATATTACTGTTAAATTTGAGCGCAATCGAGAAATTATTTCTAATAAAAATTTCAATTTTACATTTTTTTTAAACAATTACGATTAATAAAAAAAAATTAAAAAAATAAAGTTTTTTTTTAATTTAATTTAAAAATTTCAATTTAACAATGATTTTGCCACAGAACAACAGAAAATTCGCATAACACATGGCAGCTCAATGCACCAATTACGCTCATCCAACAACGCGGCGGGACTTAAGCGTTTTCCTAGTGATAAATAAATTACTTTGAACGAGAACTCAAGCATTAGTACTAGTGGACATTGACACTTATGTTTATCTCTTGTTGTTGACATGAGTTATACGCTTTGTATTTAGTTTAGTATTGTGTGAAAGTGAACGAGGAAAGTCTGGACACGGAATGACGTCATCTTCGTCAGATAATCACGAGGAAATAGAGGAAAATATTGATTTCCTCAAGCCCCGGCCACCAGTAATATTCTTATGACACCTGTCCATGAGTTGATGTTGTATCAACTACTTTGTGTTATTAGCCACTGCCCTACCCGCTATGGTAGCCTTCTATGGTTGTTGTACTTTTCTTAACTAATAATGGTTTAATCGAGGATTGTTATTTGATTGAATGACATAAAATTATTAATAATGATTAAATACTATTGATTGCTGATTAATATAACTGATTAAAGACACCTATTGAAAGACCAGGCTTAATTAATTATAAATATTAAAGTGTAAAGGACGTATCGCGCCGCGGTCGTGTAAATCTGGCACATTGAAGACCGATGAAATTCGTTAAATTTATCGTTTCGTAATTTATTTAAAAAAAAACTTCCTGTCTAAAATGTAATTGTATTTTCTGACAAATGTGTCCGCTGTGTTGTTTCCAGGTGGTTTGGGGCAGGATGAAAGTACCAGATTCTCTCGTTCCACTGTAGGGTCCATCTCTGGGAGACATGTTGTACAGGTAGCAGTTAGTAAGTTAGTTAGTTATTGGTGTTTTAGGGCACAAAACAGTAAAGTTATCAGTGCCCATCGAATTTTCTGATTGCTTAATAAATATGAATTCCAAATTGAATATAAAAGGTTTACTTTACGTAAGAAATTAATAACGTTATCGCTTGTCGTGGAGTTGTCTGATAAAATTTCTTCGAGGGAAGGTTTTAATTTAAAAAAATTTCTATCACTACTATATTTTGTACAGGTTTCTAAATCGTGTTTTTTAGTTAAAACTTCGCCACACTCATCACAAATGGGAGGGTCTTCACCACTTAGAAGATATCCGTGAGTGAGGTATGTGTGCCCGATTCTTAAACGAGCCAGAACCACTTCTTCCCGGCGAGAGGAGCGACGTAAAGAGATCCAGGCTGCCGTGCTATTCTTGATTTGGCACAATTTATTGTTTTCTATCTTGTTCTAAGAATATTGCCATTGCTCTTTAAGCTTCTGTTTACAAAATGCTTTTCAATCTGAAGGAATGATTAGGTGACAGTCTATGCTGTCCTTTTTGCATGCTGATTTTGCTCATTTGTCTGCTTCTTTGTTACCTAAGATCCCGGAATGACCAGGGACCCAACAAAATACTACAGACTTTTGTTTATAGGAAAGCTTTGAAAGTATCATCTGAATCTTGTGAATTATGGAATGACTTGGATAAATTTCAGACATTGCTTCCAGGGAACTTTTCCTGCTTTGCTGTATATGCTATTAACAGGGCTGGTTCGGAATGCGCCTGTTGACAATCGAATACAAGTGTGGTGTACTGTATCCGACGTCCTAATGTATGAAGGCATTACAAAGTTGTAAAAAAGCTAGAAAAGTGCAATTTTGAGCAGATGAGTGCTCTGTTTAATTGCAGCATGATAGTTCGGTCTGCACCGCATGAAGTATTGCTGAGAACAGGGAGAATATTCCAGAAGTTTCATTTCACACTTGGACGAGTAAGAGTTAGAGCGACTCAGCTTATAGATAGAATCCAAGCAATACATGCCAAGGGAGGGATGCACAACGATATGAAGCCAAGCAACACGATGACAAGAGGATCTAGGGCGCGTCAACCAGCTAGGTAACAGTGCGCTGCCTGCGATATTGAAGGTCAATAAAGTGTGAATTGGTTATTAGTTATTGGTTTCCCAAAATTTCTTATAGTAGCAATCGAAACTTTTAAATGACATGAGATTGAGATTCACCAAGATTACAGAGAGTACAGTAGAGATATAGTATAGTATATATATAGTATAGTAGAGTACATTTTAAGAAGTCACTGCCTACTGGATCTTAAATACTTTTACCAAGTTTTAGATTTATAGTTCGTCCATTTACAGTTGACGAATTTGGAGCTCCTCAAAGGGACAAAAGGCCAGATTTGTTCACACCTCTAGACAAGATCATCTTCCTCTGGTGATTGACATGTCCATTATAATGAATCGCAAACCCGTCGCCAGGCCACTAAGTTTGGTTCCCATTATTGCGCTTCATTGGTTTTCCAAAGCGGCGCACAATGAAACTACAGCCGGGCAACATTGACGACGGTCAGCGAAGACTGAATTTCAATTTACAACCCTTGTAATCGGTTATAACAAGTGGCTTACATGCTCCCGCTGAGTCGGCGAAAAAGCCGAAATTCGTCAAATGTAAACGGACGAACTATAAGAGACTGGTACTTTTCAATTTGTTGAGAAACATCGAGATGGATCGCAGCTTGACAGATGAGTGTCGGAAAAAGGATTGATGCCCGGGGTCGTCTTTATCTGCCCAATGACTGTTGTGCAACTGTCAAACAGCGTATATTGTTGGCGACGTTGCAACATCTCTTAAGAAAATCACGATGGGACGAATTGCATAACCAAATGCAATGAGTCTCTTTGTCCAGTTTTATTAACTCCACTGCTTCCCAGGCATCATTGCTGAAATATTTTCGTACCTTAAGAAAAATCAGTTAGTAATTTTTTCTTGACATATGTCTGCATTTTCGGCTTACTAGGCAAGCAGTATTTGATCCATAGCCAAGCTTGTACAGTTACCAAATTTAAGGTTCCAAAGGTAGGTCTTCTCATGTCTAGTCTCATATACAATTAAATGAAGGCCTCCTTAGATAGGGTCTAGAATCTGTTAAGTACCTGATATATATCACCACATTCGTGTCTGTTATGGCATTGGATCATTGTCATTGATGCAGCTATGTGGCCTTGATTGAAAACTCGTTCGGCAGTGCCGGCAACACATAGCCAGGATACAATTTTCCGAGCTTTCACTGAAAAATGCATTGTGGCGAAGGGTATGGTACTGCTTTATCACTCTGATTCTGTCTCCCAACTGACCCACGCTCAACTATGACATCTTAATTGTCATAATAACAACTGACCGCCTTATAAAATACATTCTTTGTAGGTTTGTGTTACAGAAAGAAAGAAACAAAGAAAGAATGAAAGAAAGAAAAAAAGTATGAAAGAAATAAATGAAGAAATAAATGAATGAATTAATAAATAAATATTTAATTCGGAATCCCCTCGAGAAACGTCATCAGTACAGATTGACGTCACTAGCTTTGTTTACATTGGGTACTGAGAATGGGTATTAACTCAGTTCCTAACGTTAAAACATAAAATCAGGTACCGTACCCGTTGTGTTCGATCCGACGAGATGGTGCGACCGTTCTGAGTGTCCGTATGTAAACAGCTTACCTGAAATTGAACCAAACTTAAAAACATGCATCCTAATTGCAAGTGTCAATAAATAAGTTTTAAAATGTTATAGACACTTCTTATTTCTGTTCATTTTGCTCCAACTTCAAATGTAGATCCTGTACGCCTAGGCCTAGCCTTGTCTACGAAAATGACATGGAAGTTAGGTTATTCAATGATGTTTTAAGCAAACGCCGTCAGATTGAGTTGATGCTGAACCGAATGTTAGTTCGGTTTTCGTAGTGTACCTGCCATGGCCATCAAATTCCAACTTTGCAACCTTCACGTGGTTTGGCCCGTGATTGGGGGAGTTTTTTTATATGAAACTAATAACGAACTCTGGGTCGTCGTCGGGGAACTTTCCCCTTCCCTTTGACTACCTCCACGACGGCGACGACAATGACAACACGGACGGATGATGACACAGACGGAGACAACCACGACGTGGGGGAACCCCTGCCCTCCCCATACGCTTGTGGCTGGTTCTGACCAGCACAGGTCTGTCCACCCCTTGTCCCCCCGCGTCATCCCTTACGTCCCTCCCTTCGTCTCGATTAGCCAAATTGCATAATTTTGAGACGTAAAACAATATCCAATCAATCAATCAACCTGCCATGTTAACGCTTCCAGGACGCTGAAGTTAATCTAAATATCAATTCGGTACATGTAAACATAGATATAGACTTCATCGATCATGTGAGGGGATGAAGTCTGGTTATTTTGGTAGCCCCTCGTGAAACGTCATCAGTACGGCGTGACGTCATTAATTATAACACAAATAATAATAACAGAGTCGTTATTTTAAACTTGTCGAAGCTTAAGGCCTAAATGACTTTTCTTCTGCCTGACCAAGCATTCAAATAAACTTAATTATTAAAAAAGGTGTGAAACGGGTCATTTCGCCACGTCGCGTGTTTACACTTACTTGTGTGTAAGTTCGACGTTTCGGGACCACTGTGGGTTCCATCTTCAGGACGACTGCTTGTTGAAAGTGAGTTAACTCGTTGCCCCTCTCGTTCGGGATCGTGTTTGAATGCCTTGAACAATGACAATGGGGCTGGTCACGTGTGCGACGGCTGCAGCCTTGCTGGTAGATGTCAAACCCCCTTGTTGTGACGTCTGCGGGTGGGGTGTGTTTGTCACGTGATTGTTAGTAGTTGTGTTGAAAACAGGAGTCAACGTTGCATTTAGTTTATAGCCATCGTCTCCGTTAAAGTGTTGGGATTCTTCTTAATCTCCACTGCCTCGAAAATTAGTTTGGACCAGAAACGCGGGGTCGAACTAAGTACCCTGGTGTCTCCAAACATGATCTGGTGGTTATCGTCACCTATGTGTTCTAACTCATGTTTGGCTACCGCCGACTTTGTGTCATAACCTTTAGCACAGTAAGCTTTGAGTTCTTTTATTATCGTGGTGATGTTTCGCGCAGTTTGACCGATATACACTTTATCATATTGCAGGGTTTGTAAACTGGGCGTATGTTGTGCTTGGCGAGAAGTCTGCCAATACTGTCTGTCGTACGGTGAACGTAAAGAAGAGATGCCCACTTAGGTTTAGCCAGGCTTTGACCAACTTCAATTACCCGATTTTCCTGTCGCTTAAGATTAAAAGCTTTTTTTTTATGTTATATCGTTCATACCTATTGTCCTGCAAAACTTTCGTGAGATGTTGTTTTCCATTTTCATAGCTTGCGTCGTCAGACAGTCACTTGGCTCTGGTTACTAACGTGTTGAATCCAGCATGTTTTTTGAGATGGATGGTGGTGAGATGTTGCGTGGAGGAAGCGGTCAGTGTGTGTCTCTTTCCTATATACCGCATGTCCTATGCTGCCATCTTCCTTCCGGGTCAAAAGAAGATCAAGGAAATGAAGTTTCCCGTCCCGTTCTACCTCCATAGTGAACTGTACGTCTGTGTGGTGACTGTTCAGGTGTATTAAAAACTCACCGAGGTCTGTCAAACCATGTGTCCATATCGCAAAGACATCGTCAACATAACGTTTCCATAGTTTTGGCTTGAGGGGGGGTGTTAATGGCGCGGGTTTCAAAGTCTTCCATGAACAGGTTTGCTGCAACAGGTGAGACCGGGCTTCCCTTGCATGTTGGAGTGCATATGAAAAGCATCGAGAAGTCGGATATGACTGTTATCTTATGTCATCGAAACTGCAGGGTAGAACATGCATGGAACAAAGTGTTCATATAATCGATTTTATGCAATCTCGTCGTTTGCTGAAAGAACCATGTTAGAAGAAAAACAAATATAAAGAGGCAGCTCTAATAACATTGAAAGACACTTGCATAAGCCAGCCAAGTACCTTTCTTTCTTCCAATGTAGATTCCTCTAGTAAATATGAAATAGACTTTTTGTTTATATCACCTTGATTTTGTTAAGTTCCATATGTGAAAAATGTAAAATCCTTATAAACCTTCAGAATTGTAAATTGACTATTCTGTCCATGCGTTAACAAAAATATTTATTTCTAACTTACAGATTTCGGTTCTAAATGCCAGAACAAAATTTCCTAGGCATAAATGATATGACATAATACACAAATTATTCGCACACAAATCTTATCGCCCAGACGAAATCCGCTTCCACTGAATGGTGTGAACTTTGATTTAACATACGTCTATTCTTGGACATTGCGATTGTTGTAGAGTGGTTGTGGTCGGTCTGCGGAGAACTCATTGAGTTTCATTCCTTTACGGCCCAGATTATCTCCCATAAAGTAGATGGATCGATTTTTGCACTTGAAGGTGATGATTCTGGAACACAATAAAAGAAGCATCACTAGATAGGAAGGATTGGTTTAATGTTGCTAAGGTTTCAAGGAATTTTGTTGCGCGTTATCGTCGGGGACTTTCCCCTTCCCTTTGACTACCTCCCCGACGGCGACGACAATGACAACTCGGACGGATGATGACACAGACGGAGACGACCACGACGTGACAGACTACAGAAGAGTAGACAGTCGTGGTGTGAACTTAGTCCCACCCTTTGCTAGGACTAATTCATATCAGGCTGGGTATTGGTATCGTGTTGCTGCAAAGTGGAATTCTGTGGATAAGTCCATCAAGTGCGCCCCTTTGGCTAAGTATGCACGTCACTGTAAGGGATTGAATAACTAATGACATTTGTATTGACAAACACTGACTTTTCTAGGAATGAAAAAAAAAATGGAAAAAAAAATTTTGAGGAAAAAATTTCAAAATTTTAAAAATAAAATAAAAGTTGTAAGCAAAGTCCGCGGACGTAATATTACGGCCGTACTCTAGAAAAGGTTAATGTCCATGTGAAATATGAACGTTGTAGCCCCACCTGTTTGGTCAGAATCGGCCCAAATGTCACGAAAATATTGCACTTAAAATCGAAAAAAATCGTAAAAGTACGATATTCACGAGAAATATTTCTTCGATTGTACCCAAAAACAAAACACCTCTAAGTTTAGAGATTTTGAAGGTCCCCTCCAATTTTGATCAAGATCGGATAAGCCGTTTGCCTGGTAGAGAGTTAACAAACAGACAGAAAAACACACAAAAAAAACACAAAAAAAACAAACATTCAAACAAAAAAACACCCGAGCTAAATTTTTTGGGGGTAGTGAAATTGAAGTCTTCGCTTCGCTCATCCAATAATTATATTCTTATGACACTTGTATGGTAGCAATGGACTACACTAGACCATTATGGGTACAATTGTATCTGGAACGAATTGAATGGAAGTTGTCATTTAAATATTAAATGAATTACGTCTTGAAATGTGTAAATGGACTTAACTGGATCATTGTTGCCCCATTGTAACTGGAACTGATTTTCAAAGAATAAATTTTCCAGTCTTATCAGCTAAAACTTCAATTATTACTACTAACTACTGTCTACTCCAGAGCACAATAAGTAATGTATAATAACACTCAATAGTATGCCATTTGTTTCTCATACTGGTTTATATTTATGTAATTCATTATTGTAATTCATCATTTCGTTAAAAAAAAAAAATAAATAAATAAAATAAAACAAATAGATTCATATTAAGATTGATTGGATATTGCTTTACGTCTCATATTTATGCAACTTGGCTAATCGAGACGAAGGGAGGGACGTTAGGGATGACGCGGGGGGACAAGGGGTGGACAGGCCTGTGCTGGTCAGAACCAGCCACAAGCATATGGGGAGGGCAGGGGTTCCCCCACGTCGTGGTCGTCTCCGTCTGTGTCATCATCCGTCCGTGTTGTCTTTGTCGTCGCCGTCGGGGAGGTTGTTAAAGGGAAGGGGTTCCCCGACGACGACCCAGAGCTCGCCATTAGTTTCAGGGAGTGAAACTCCCCTATTCACGGGCCAAACAACGAGAAGGTAGCGAGTTGGAATAAATCAAGGAAACGGAAGCCCAATGATGATTGGGTGAAAACGGAAGGGGGTTAACTGGATATGCTGCGACACTTGCGACAGTTATCGCACGTACTATGCATGATTTTGATTCATCAAACACGAACCAACTTGTGCGACATTGCCCGAAAAGTATCTTAAAAAATAACCAAAAAAGCAGCCAAAAGACGTCCCGGATACACATCATGAACCGATGATGACACTCAGCGTTTGTTTAACTTGTTCATTTAATACTGTTGCAAGAGTAAAATCAGCAAACTCAACACAAACGACGAACCCGAACGACAACGACGTGAGAAACTACGGAGCTTTAACCGAGTGAGTCATGTGATATTCGGGGCTTGTAGATTAAATTTGTGTTTATTTGTTTTGTACATTGTTTTCTATAATTATTAGTGATACGTAAATAATAAGGATAATAGCGATCACTTTGGTAAAATATCATTCTAAAAATTAATTTTTTGCACAAACTTTATCAAACAAGGTTATAGCAAGTAAACAAAAAGTCACTAAGAAGTCATTTACAACAATTTAGACATTAAAAAGGTCGCCCAGACATCTAGGGCGATGGTCGTCGCCCGGCAGACAAGCGAATGCGGCTGCTTAGGCGACACGAACTCCAGCCCAATATACAGCTACGAGAGTTGGGGGGTTTTCAGCTATCTGCACATGCCGCCCCGAAAGAGTTACAATATTGAAACTCGGTATATGACCTGGCATGTGGTCCATGACATACCAAAAAAAATCAACCCTATCCGACAACTCGTTCTGTGTTAAAAAAGGCTCTCAACATCGTCAAATTCCTTTCGGCTGGCTGGTGGCTGGGTGGGTGGGTGGCTGGCTAACTAGTTCTCCGCGGAGATTAATTTAGCATACAGAGAAAACGGTAAATCTTAGCACTATAAAAACTTGGACCACACTTAGATGTACTTCAGACGCAATGACGTTTGCTTTCAAAACCAAAATCGGGAAACAGGGACCGGAGAAAATCAAAATTTGGATGATAATCTAAACGCGTAATTACCAAGGCTTGGTAATTTGTACAAACTTGAAATTAAACATGCTATTAACCATTATAAATATCTTGCGTCCAAACCACAAGGGCCTAAATTTGGGGATACTCATGGGCCCAAAAATGACAAAAACATATCTGAACTTTAAGAAATGAATCATTCAAAGAAAACGCTACAACTGAGATGTTTCAAACGTGGAATACATTTTGATATCTCTCATTCTTTATCTCTTTTGAATATGAAAAGCCAAATTGGGTAACGGGTACCGGAGAAAATCAAAATAATCAAAAGTAAGTAATTCCGTACTCTTATGAATAATACGCTATACTGAGAAAACGGTTCATCTTAGAACTTTGAAACTTGGGCCACACTCAGATGTACCTCATATAACCAAAACCGGGCAATTGGGACCGGGGAAAATCAAAATCAAAATCAAAACGCGTAATTACTCAGGCGTAGTAATTTGTACAAGCTTGAAATTAAACATGCTCTTAACCATTATAAATATCTAGTGCTTAAAACACAAGGGGTATCTTTGGGGGGACCGTGGGCCCAAAATTGTCAAAAAACAACTTTAAACTTAACAAATTTAATCATTCAGAGTCCATCATTCACACCTTGATAGCAAACGAACAACAAAAAGGTGTAATATCCAACCAAATACAAAAATTTGTAAAAAAAAAAAAAAAAACGGCAGCTAAGCTCTCCTTCAAAAGTCTTCGGCTGTGAATGCTGTGAGATATAGAAGTTGAGCCAAGGTTTTTATTCTTTCTCCCTAGTTTCGCTTTGAAAATAAGTAAGATCATTTCGCCTGTTGACGAGCGACAAGCTAACGATTTTTGTGGAAAAAAAGTAAAATTTTTATAAAAAATGGCTTAGCCATTGAATTTGGTTCATGGCCAAGAATTTTTTTATGATTTCGAGTTTAAAAATTTTACCTTTTTACCACAAAAATCGTTGGCTTGGCGCTTGTCAACAGGCGAAATGATCTTACTTATTTTCAAAGCGAAACTAGGGAGAAAGAATAAAATGCTTGGCTCAACTTCTATATCTCACAGCATTCACAGCCGAAGACTTTTGAAGGAGAGCTTGGCTGCCGTTTTTTTTTTTTTTTACAAATTTTTGTATTTGGTTGGATTACACCAACAAAATTGTTTCCCGACTAACCAAATCGAGAGAAAGAAAACAAAAGTTTGTATCATTATTATTGGATATTGCTAAACGTTTCATATTTATGCAACTTGACTAATCAAGATGAAGGGAGGGACGTAAGGGATGACGCGGGAAGACAAGGGGTAGATAGGCCTGTGCTGGTCAGAACCATCCACAAGCGTATGGGGAGGGCAGGGATACCCCACGTCGTGGTCGTCTCCTTCTGTGTCATCATCGGTCCGTGTTGTCATTGTCGTCGCCGTCGGGGAAGTAGTCAAAGGGAAGGGGAAAGTTTCCCGACGATAAAAAGAAAGTAGCATAATAATAGAAATCACACACCACTTAAACCTGGTCTCTTAAATTAAAAATGTTAATATTTCGGAGACTCCACCTCATTCAACAAGCATAGTCCGCTTTATAGCTTAGCATTCTTATAGCCCACTACAGAATTAAATGGAATAATTCCACACTTTTGATAGAAAAATACGATTTTAAGACAAATTAAAAATCTTTTGTTATAAAGTCACAAAATATTGATCAATTTCGACTTTAGCGCTAAAGGGCCATACCACCTTGAGTTCTACCAGAGAATGGTAAGAGTTTTGCAAGACTTACCTCTCCCACCTACACTTCTCTATTTGCCAATTACCGGAAACGAAACAGCTACTGCTAATGTTTGTTTATTATATCCAGGGAAGAATAGATCAAACCCTTATATTTACTATCTCTTCTTATTACTTATAACTATTGGTAGTCAAAGAAAGAAATCAGACCGTCACTAGTAAAAATATTAACCAGTAATTAGGATTAAGAGGGATAATTTCTAATTAAGCCCATTAAGAGGAAGGAGGACTGTTGATTTTGTAGTGGTAAAGTAAATTGTTTATAACTATTAGACCAATAGATCAATACCGATGATTTTTTTCTCGTACAGAGAACTTCTGTCAAATGAGTGTGTATTGTTTAGATTTCTTAAAATCTCGTTGGCTTATCAGCAAATAATTTGTAAAAACAACTTTTTAATGGGACCAAATACTAACAAAAAATTCAAATGGCATCTATTCGGGGGTTCTAATTAGAAAGTATTACGAATTTCGTAGCCGTAACTTAATTAGACAAGCGATAATCTTAAATGTAAAATTGGATAAAATTTGTTGCGAAAGTTGTGCTCTCTATAGCAATGTCTCTGAACTACCACAACAGTCTGCATATTTTTCGGGCGCGCGAGCGAGAAGCACGGACAGAGAGAGAGAGAGAGAGTGAGTGAGACCATTTATTCCACAAGAAAGACAGGCTGGCTAGCTGCAGATTTGTAAACATTATACCTGCTATTCAACAATCATGCAGGACTTGAAACTTCAAGGAAAACAAACCTTGTCCTGAAGCACGCCTGAAGTCTTGAACCAAGTTCACAAGTCGATGAGCGTTGTATGGTCATGTGGTGTGGTCTGGAGTATCGGGGGAGGAGGGTGGGGGTGGGGTGGAGTTGATTTGGTACCAACAAAATTTATATCGTAAATAATCCTGCCTATATATATATATAAAAATATATACCGATAGTAACAATTGTATTTGTCCCGGAGTTTACGCATTGCATATGGCGTATTATTCAGTTAAAAAAAGTTGTTGAGTTTTGTTCTAATTTGTAGTCAATTACGAAATTAAATCCCCTGATGTTTGCTTTTTTATAATTAATTATAATAAAAGTATGTAGTCCTTTGCATAACGAGAATGACAGTATAAAATTTGGGACAAAGGATGACATATATCAAATGAAAGCTTACGACGAGCACTTTTCAAAAAACCATGATATACCTCTGGCAAATCCAGCTTTCTCTGTCAAAACTGAGGTCAAATGTCAAATTTGTAATATTTTAATTAATTTTTAATGAAGTAACAGAAAATGTTCGAAACCTTCAATAAACATTTTTAGGAAGATAAATGTTAAAAATTTATTAAAAAATAAAAACATAACCCACTTGACCGTTTTTGACCTTGATTGGGGTCGAGTTCCTCAACTTGGTCAAATTGCGCAATTTCTGTCGATTTCTTGCTCTATATTCATTATATACACGTAATTACTTGTAAATTCTTTAAATTTAAGAGTTATAATCGTTATCACACTGTTTATATGGTATTCATTCAAAATGGCGGTCAAAGGTCAATAGGTAAGGATCGTCAAAATCCGTCCAATTACTAAAAGATTACTTGTGGGTACTCTAAAGACGTAAATTTAAATTGTAATAATAATTTAACAAAAGTGAATAATAGTAGTACGTCATAGTCTTAATAAAACGTATTTATAGTATTTCTTCTTAGCTAATTAAGAAATAACTGAATATATTTGTAAGTCTTCAACGTTCAGGGTATTTTGGAATTGGTGTGCTGCTGTAACAAAATAAATCATTTTTTGGAATTGGTGGTAAAACAAACATGATCATGTTCAGATCATCGATATGATAAAGAATGATATGATCACAGATAATAGAGTACAATCTGTGATATGGTGTTTTACCTAAGTAGTCACTGTCCAAATCGTCGGGTGCATCATCTTCTGAATCACTGGAATTACCATGCTGGGTGCCGACATTCGAACAATCTTTCAGCTTACAAGCATGGGTACACTTCAGTTGATTGGCCAAACACTCGCAGGTCGGCATCTTGCAAATACGGGAACTGTTGCAGGCTAGGAGATCCATGAAGGCCATAGGTGCTGGAGTTCCAACCTTCCACTCGATGCTCAGATCTCCTTCTGCCATGGTTTTGCATCCATAGCCACTTGTATCAGGAACATCAGGATTGGCTACCAAGCAACGTATCCAGACCGCTGTTTGGTAGTTCGCTCGCAGGATGTGAAGCAGTAGGCAGTCGTACAAGGTGTTTACCGATCAGACTTGATATCTCCACACTTACTCCTAAAAAGCTCGTAGCGCAGCTGGTTGACGCTTGATAGAGACGTAGTCAAACAGTACAGTTTACAGACAAAATCCTCGAGTTTAATATTAATATCGTTAGAAACTCTCCAGTCCTCACCCAGCTTGCTTATCTTGACACAGAAATGTGGATGTTTTTCATGGTATTCAAAGCTCTCTTTTTTCCTTTACCACTGAAGGAGCTCACCGAGTCACAACCAGATAGTGCATGGAGGCCAGGGAGGGCGTTGCATATTTCGAATCCCGACGAACTTGCTAGTTTTGACACATCAGCAAAGTGTGTTTGATTTTCGGTGAAGCCCAAATGCTTGGAACTAAGACATCGGTGTCAGCTGAAACAATCACTGCTGACTTAAACCCATTGACCGATGCATGCTTGGCGTGAAGAAGAATGCGAGTATCTGCTTCTTCATGTGAAGAAATCAGTTCTGTATTGATCGTTGAGATTCCCGTCGGGGAGGTAGTCAAAGGGAAGGGGAAAGTTCCCCGACGACGACCCAGAGCTCGCACATTAGTTTCAAGGAGATAAAACTCCCTAATCACGGGCCAAATTACGAGAAGGTTGCGAGTTGGAATTTCATGACCCCTCCAGCCTGGTGAGGGGTCATCAAATTCCAACTCACAACCTTTAAACCACGAGAAGGTTGCGAGTTGGAATTTGATTTTGGATTGGTTGGATATTGCTTTACGTCTCATATTTATGCAACTTGGCTAATCGAGACGAAGGGAGGGACGTTAGGGATGACGCGGGGGGACAAGGGGTGGACAGGCCTGTGCTGGTCAGAACCAGCCACAAGCATATGGGGAGGGCAGGGGTTCCCCCACGTCGTGGTCGTTTCTGTCTGTGTCATCATCCGTCCGTGTTGTCTTTGTCGTCGCCGTCGGGGAGGTAGTCAAAGGGAAGGGGTTCCCCGATGACGACCCAGAGCTCGCCATTAGTTTCAGGGAGTTAAACTCCCCTATTCACGGGCCAAACCGCGAGAAGGTGTCGAGTTGGAATTTGAAGATCCGAGCTAAGCAAATGGCAACAGGATCGCCATCCCCAAACGCAAAACGAAGACTGGATGGACCCGACTGCCACGACAATAAGGACTGTCGAGTGATGCGGAAAAGAAAGGAACCAAACCCCGATAAAATATCGACCACACTGTGGAGAAACAGGAGAAGAGCACCACCTACTAACAGGACGTGCGAAACTAGGGCGCTTCAACCGATTAGGTCATATTGCGCCGCCTGTGTAAATGAAAATTGACTAGATGAGTTAATGGTGTATTTGATTATTATTTTTATTATTATTATTATTATTATTATTATTATTATTATTATTATTATTATTATTATTATTATTATTATTATTATTATTATTATTATTATTATTATTATGAATGAATAACTATGTCCTTAAAGCGGGCTTATGCTTAAAAACTTTATATTCATTATTATTATTATTATTATTATTATTATTATTATTATTATTATTTCTTTTATTCACCAATATGAACATTACATAATGGGTATTTAAGAACTTTCACCAGAGATGAACCACATCTCTAAGGTGAAACCCCTATTACATAAAAATTAAATATACATGGCATTAACAAAATACAATACATACAAGAAATAACAGAAACAATTTTTTTTTACACTAAAACTTTGCGTAGTATGTGGGCGGTTCCTAATAATGCTGCCTTTTGAAGCTCTGGAGTCCAGTGATTGCCAGAGATATGTTGGAGGTTCTCTTCAAAACTTCTTCCAATTGTCCCACAAGCTCCAATAATAATGGGAACAATCTTACAACGGACATTCCACATTCGTTGAATTTCTATTTGAAGGTCTCGATATCTTGTGCGTTTTTCTGCTTCCTTTAGGACTATGTTGCGGTCTGATGGAATAGCTACATCGATGATCAAACATTTTTGAGTCGCTTTGTTTTTAACAACAATGTCTGGTTTGTTGTGAAGAACCTTTCTATCAGTGATTATTAGCTCATTCCACAATATTAATATTAATATAATTAATATTATTATTATTATTATTATTATTATTATTATTATTATTATTATTAATATTAATATTATTATTATTATTATTATTATTATTATTATTATTATTATTATTTACAAGTTTTCTAAGTACATAAGTCACAAAAGAAATAATGATGATGAAAGTAATAGCAAAACAAAAGTTATGTATGGGAATAAAATTAAAGAAATTAAAGAATGTGTATGAAGTTAATTAAAGTTTGTTAAATAGATTACTTTGGATGAGAAATTTGGAAAGTTTGTCGCCGTTATCATATGATAGAAGTTCTTAATATGATTGTGAGGTATAAAATTGAGTGCGCAAGGCATCATATTTGGTACATTCTGCTAGCAAATGATTTACGGTTAATGGTACATCACATGTGTCACATCTGGGAATAACTTTTTCTCTAGTTAAGAGATATCCGTGAGTGAGACGTGTGTGGCCTATTCGAATTCTAGACAATACCACCTCTGCTCTAAGTGAGAGTTGAGACGTAGTTGGACGAAATTTATTAGTTAGTGTGGGCATTACACTACGCAATTTGTCATTTTGCAAAACATCCCAAGATGCTTGTCGCATAAAATCAAAACCCTTGATTTTTTTGTTTTTAACCCGGTTTTTTTTTTTTATTTAAATCGATTTTTTTGTTTTTTTTAAAATTTTGATGAAAAATGGGACTATTTTTTTTAAAATTTAAAATTCAAAGACTGGTTTTGGGCCTTTGGGGGCCTATAGGACTAAAATTTTTTATATGCAAACCCTTCCTTTTGGGTTTTTAAATTTTGGGCTGTTTGGGCCCACCGGGTTTATGGGTCTAGGCCAAATCCGTAAAACATAAAATAAAAAGTTTTTCGGGGGGGGTTGGGTGAAAAGCATAGCTAGCTGCTAGGGCATATTTCTGTAAATTTGGGGGTGAAAATTAATTTTTAAATTTTTTTAAATCACACCCATAAGGTTGGTATTACCTTTGGGAGGTTTAAAATTTTATAAGATTTTTTAAAAATTTAAAATTTTCGATACAACTAGTGGCCTCTGCATTTGCATGGGAAAACCCGGTAATGATTTTTTTAAAAATTAAAAAGAAAATGAGTTTCATTCGTTACAGATTTTAGGGGGGCCCAAGGCCACTTTTCACAATCACAAGACATAAACATGGCGGATCTAGAAAAACCCCTGTGGGCAGCTCCGGAAAACATACACATTAAAGTGGCCTTCTAACTCCCACGACTCGTATAACACTAAATAACTAGCCAAAAACTCGCCGTAAATTTTTTACAGAAAAAATACAAAGGTACTTTCAACAAAATCCCCTTTAAGTGCCCCAAACCATTGGGCTTTTTCGCCCATGTGTTTAAAACCCCGGCCAAAACCTAAAATACGCACCACCCCCCCCCTTTGACAGTGCTGCCCCCCCGGGCGCAGTAGGACTCATTTCCTAGTCCCAGCGGCCTTGCGCGGGAGCACCCTTTTTAGTCCCGCGGCCTTGCGCATAAACTCATTTTTCGGGTTTCCTAAAGGGGGCATCGCGATAAACAAGAAAAATTTAGGGGGAAAAAAAACAGGGGCCCCAAGAAAATTTTAAAGCTAAAAAAAATTTTTTTGGAAACAAGTCCGATTCCCTAGATGAATTTAGGGCATTAATTGCAAAACCCCCAAATTAAAAGCCTGATGATCCTCCAAAATACCCGGAAAAAAACTAAACTTCTAGCCACCCCCGGGGGCCTAACAACATGGAACTAGTCCGTAGATTTCAAGATCTAGAAAAATCGTTTAAAATCGAACTTCGATGAAAAAGATCCGGGGTTTAAAAGCCCGCGAATCAAAAAGGTGGATTGAGCAAGACCCAAAAACCCGCCCTCCCCCCGAAAAATACGGAAGAAGAAATTGCCTGTTTCTTTTCAGGGAAAACCAGAAGGCGAAATGAAGACCCCTACGTGACCGTAAAAAAATGTTCAATTCAAAACTTGGGTCCCACCAAAAGGGGTACGCCCTTTGATAGATGTCCCCGGGTTTGGGGCCCCAAAAACGACCCCGATGCAAAAGAGGCCCATCAAAATAAATTTCCTCTCCTATCGTGAAACGAGAGGGAGTTTGGGGGCGAAAAAAGGGCCCTGAGGACCCCGGCCTACTCATCAGGGGGTGGGTTAAACCCTCTGAAAAAAGAGGGAACTGTTCAAGCGTCCAGAAATAGAAAGGCCCAGGATTTTGCTGGACCCCCCCCGGAATAATAATCGCCATAAAAAACGACAAACGCTGCGCATCTGCGAAAAGCCCCGGGGGGCCGGGGCCAGTTGTTGGGTTTTTTTCCACGAATCCGGGCACCGATACCCAAAAAAACCCCCAAACCCCGGGCCCGATAAAAAATAGCCCCCCCCAGCCCCCAACCAAAAACCTCCCCCGACGGGAAAAACCCCCAAACAACGTACCAAAATATCGAACTTTTTCACGAAAACATAGCACACTTCCCCGGGAACCCGGGCCCCCCCCCCACACCAAAATCAACCCCGCGCAAAATTTCACTTAACTTGAAAATCATAGTTTTGAATACTAAATTGTTAAGTACTTTTTAACTCATACTGACCCTATCTTCTTATTTAAAAATTAAAATTTTAATTTAGTTTTTATAAAAGGGTATAAACATGGGATAGTAAAAAATCCTGATTAGTAAATAGACTCAAAGTAGGGGAAATAAATTTAGAAAAAAAAATTTTAAAAATAATGACCATTTGTTAAAGACCCCCCAGATTATAATTTTAAATTCATTTTTAGACCAATGTACAACTAGCCCCCTGGGTCACTTGTAAAAACCCCAGCCCAGCTGGGAAAAATATCGAAAACTATGTGGCTTCAAATGTTCCATGTTTAAAAATAATAATCCCCCCCTTTGACGAGCTAACGGGCAATTTTTCGGGAAACGCGGGCCCCCTTTTTGATATTATTTTTTTCTAACGGAAACACAGCTAACGATCGGACACCTCCCAAATACACATGAATGGATATACAACGCAAAATTTTTACAAAAAAAAATACCTCCATGATGGAGTAAAAATTTCCAAAGTGGGAACAATTAAATTTTTCCCAAAAATAAAAATTTCCACAAAAAAAGGAAAAACCCCCTTCACTCAAGCAAAATGGAATTCACCTAAGGTATCGAAAAAAATTTCCTTCCCGCTTTTAGAAATATACGATCCCCCCGGGAAAACATAAAACTATTCATTGACAAATTGTGTAATGAAACCAACAAATGGCTGGGCCCAAAAAAATTATAACCCGGGCATAAATAAAACCCCTCAAAACCCTGGCACTTCCCAAATGACTTTTAAAAAAAATGTTTTCACTCCCTTGGTTTTTGTCCAATAATCACTAAAACCCTACTCGGTCCCCTTCGATGACTAGCACCATGAAATAGCCCATATATTTAAAACCGAAGGGGAAAAAAAAATGAAGCCGCAAGTGCAATCCCCCCCGCCAAAATGCCCAGACCTTTTATGCAACTGCATAATTTTTTTAAACCAAACATCAAATTAAATAAAAAACTCCTAAAAAAAAATGCAAACAAACCCGACGAAAAAATAAAATTAAAAAAACAAATTATGCCCTCCAAGGCAAAACCCTTTTAGCTTGGGATCGGGGTTTAAAAAGTACTAACCGCCCACAACCCTGATACCGCGGGCAAACATTTCTTGCCCAGATTCTAAAAACCCCAAAAATCATAAACCCAAACAAAAACCGCCCAATCCAATTTCAAGTGAAAATTTAAAATCAAGCCAGGGGTTTAACCAAGGGAAATCATTAAATCCTAAAAACCCCGGGGACAAATTGCATCAAAAAGTTTTTACTCAATCCCTTACAATACCCTGATAAGCAAACCATTAAAAAAGATCCCAAATCATCTTAACCCTTTTTAATAAAAAAAAACAAAAAATGACTACTATAGAGAAAAATTTAATGCAAAAATGGTAAAAAAAAAAACCCTCGGGCCCAAATCATAAATAAATCCCCAAATAAAAACCACAAAACCGGGCAGCATTACTAAATACCCCACGGAAAAACGGCCCAACCTGACGCCCAAAAGACAACCCTGGGAGAAATAGCAGCACCTTTATGGGTTTAAATTTTGGGGATATAGGGGGAAAAATGGCATCACAAATAAAAAAAAAAAAAACGCCCCCCGATGTGGGACGGTCAAGACAATCCCGGGAACCCCAAAATCTTATTTTATGCGTCCTGCCCACAAATGAAAAAATAATGCAGTATATGGTAAAAAATGGACCCGGCAAACGGGGCGACGGGGCCTGCCCAAAATTTAGCACAAAAGCCCATACAAACCAAAAAGGACTTGATAAAAAATCCCAACTTGTCACATAAAAAAAACAAAAGCTTCGAAACGGGAAATCTCCCCAACGAATTTCAAAATTGCACACAAAAAACCGATTTAAAAAAAGGGTTTAAAAAACCCGCTAACTAGTAACTACAAAAACCAATCTCCCTACTAAACAATTTTATCAAAATTCCCATGAAAAGGGGGCAAAAAAGCAAAATTAACTCATTCCTCAAAACCCAAATAAACTATTTTTCCTCCCATCAATATGGGTTCCGGCCCAAACAAAAGCACTGACGACGCCCACTAGGCACTGACTACTAAAATTTATAAACCAATTGACGAAAATAAAAAGCCCCTAGCCATATTTCTGGCCCCTAGCGAAATTTTTTGGACCCCAAATATCGCACCGACTCTTATTTAAAAAAAACTAACAAAATAGGGATCCGAGGCTTTTAGCCTAACTTGTTTCAAAAGCTACATACAAGACAGACAACAATTTGAAAACATTAATAACTCAATTAGAAAACCAAAGAAATTAAAATTTATGGAGTCCCGGGCAAGGGACCTTTCCTCGGCCCACTATTATTCTTGATCTTTATAAACGCCCTTTTTTCCCCTTAAATGCAAACTGTAAAAAAATCACCTTTCCCGGGTGACACAGTCCTTCTTTTTCTCCCCCAACTCTTGGCTAAATGTCCCTTGCTGGCAGAGAAGGGCTACGAAAAGTTTTTCCCAATGGCTTAATAAAAATCTACAAACTCTAAATTTAAAAAAAAGACCATACAAAACTTTCTAAACCTCGAAAAAACCCCTGAAACCGGATAGACTTATACTAAAAACTCCCCCATAGTGACTGAAAAAACCCAAAAATCCCAATGCGCCCTCCCTAAACTAGAAAAGGAAACCCCAACTAGGTTCTGGGAAATTTTTAAATCGACCACATCTCAGGGGGAATGAACACATAAAATTAATTATTAAGAAGGTCCGTTAAAACCCATGACGAGCCTTTCAGTCTCGGAACATTCTGACATTCAAAAACTTGAAATTTTGTTTACTTTTTTTAAAAATACAATCCTCCTCCAGTAGGGAAATTTATCGGGGGGGGAGAAAATAGGGCCCACACACATACAAAAATTTAAATGTCTTTTCCCCAAAAAAATTTTTCAAAAAATTTTTCAAAAATTTTAGATCGTATCCCCCCCCAAATACTTTACGAAAATCCCTGAATCCTAGAATTCGAAAATTGTATTTACTCTCTCTGTTTTCGCATTAAAATACAAAGATATCTATACCCCCAGACCCCACACAAAACTTTTAAGCTAGTCCCCTCGCTCGAGAAGTAATAAAAAAATATTTAATCATGGGGGGAAATAAAGGAAAATTAAACAAAAACATGCCAAATTTTTAGGAACCCAAAAAAAAAAACCACCCTTTTCCAATTAAAACCCGAAATTATAAAATCAAAAGGGGCTATTAACCCCCCTTTAAAAAAATGGCTCCCTTTCCAAATCAAATAACATAACCAAAGTTTAAACTTTAAATCTTTACAAAGGGCAACATAAAACACGTGGCTTAATCCTCGTTAAATGCTGAAACAGAATGCTTGTTTTTAAAAGCAAACAAAAAAAACCTTTAACCAGAAAAAGTTGGGATTTTTAAAATTTAAATTTTAAAATTTTTTACCCTCATTTTTTTGTATAAGGGGAAGTAACATGTTTTATCTAATGTCCCTAAACATGATATCTTAAAGCCTAAACCTTTTTTTTACTATAAACTTCTGCTTTTCCTACCTATAAGGTATGGGTTTTTTAATAGGGATAATGGAAAATAATTGTACATTATTATAAGAAAATATTTTTTTCGGGTGTTTTGGTTTAAAAGACCCATTAAAAGATGTTTTTAATAAGTTTTAACCATGTTTTTACTGTTTTTTTTAGTTTTAAAATTTTTTCAAAGATCAAATGTTAACTTAGTTTTTTTAATTATTAGTTTTTTTTAAGATTATTTTTTTTAAAATTTAAGGCCCGCCCCGCTATTTTTTTCATAAAACAGAAAAGGGGTAAAGTAAACCCCCCTAAAAAAATTTTTGTTCTGCCCATGCATTTACATTTTTGGGGGGACAGTAAACTATTTATTCCCAATGCTTTCATTACTATTCGTTTCGCCCTAATATTATGTCCAATTTTTTTTTTATTTTATTGCTAAGAGATACGGTAAATTAGTTCCCAATATGTCCCAAATTTCCCTTTGTATGTAATTTTACAATGGAAAAAATTAAAAGCTTTCCGGGCCCCAAAATTTCTCTTATTGGAGCATAAAATATTCCCAAAGTAAAAAACCATGTATAAAAAACAATATGGAAAAAAAAAGATCAATCAAATCAATCATCAAATGGCTCGGCACGAAAGTATCTAGGCCGAGGAACTAATTTTATTTAAGGGCCCACTATTTTTTAAAAATTTTTTTAGGAATTTTGCTTACTGATTTCTTTAGTACTTTTGTATAAAAAAGCGCTTAGGGTGCCTTTTTTTACCCAAACCGTTACGCAAACGGGAGTGGACCCAAAATTGAAAGATGAGAATGCCCCCCCCAACCCCCAGCTGAAAAAAGCTGTTCAGTTTATTTTTCTGGGAAAAAGCCGTACCTCTTTCACCTATTTTCTCCTATGCCTTTCTCATTTTGGCTTCATTCGCTTGAAAAAAAGTCAAACCCCGCGATTTTGGGGGGTGCTTTTGGGGGGGGGCCCGGGTTTTAAAACTGTGCCCTAGTGTGTTTTGGGCCCACCTAGGAATGAAGTTTTAAAAGCCTATACCAGGGGCTAGAAGAAACCCGTGAAATCATTGGTCCTGCCCCAATTTATTTGTGGGTCATTTTTTTT
Organism: Sweltsa coloradensis; assembly: GCA_024449915.1. Taxonomy (NCBI): domain Eukaryota; kingdom Metazoa; phylum Arthropoda; class Insecta; order Plecoptera; family Chloroperlidae; genus Sweltsa; species Sweltsa coloradensis. The sequence goes on along the minus strand of JAMZAV010003940.1, from coordinate 5,432 downwards.
AATATTTTATAAATTTAAATCAAAGATTTTTTTAATAAAAATCATTTGGGTTTAAATCTGATTTAAAATCAAAGATTTAAAATCATTTGATTTTTAAAACAATTTTACCCTGACCCGGGGAAATAGATTAAAAACAACCCTCCCCCGGGCGCCCGGAAAGCTTCAAGGGGTGGACAGGCCTGTGCTGGTCAGAACCAAACCACAAGGGACATGGGGAGGGCAAAGGTTTTCCCCCACGTCGTGGTCGTCTCCGTCTGTGTCTAACCGTCCCTGTTGTCTTTGTCGTCGCCCCTCGGGAGGTAGTCAAAAGGGGAAAGGGGTTCCCCCACACGACCCCCGAGCTCGCCCTTAGTTTCCGGGAGAGAAAATCCCCTATTCCGGGGAAACCCCGAGAAAGGTGTCGAGTTGGAATTTTTAAAGGGCCCAAAAAAAGAATAGGGTTTTTGTCTCAAAAGATGAATAGAATTTCTCAATTTATCAGCGGTGGTTTCATTTCCCTCTGTGCTCAGTGTCCCGGTATCCAGCAAAACCTATTTTAAAATTTTTAACCCTTTAAAAGGGTTTGTTTTTTTTTTAAAAAGAAAAGGAAATTTGGGTTGGGTATTCTTTTTGTCTCATATTTTTGCCCAAATTGGCTAATCGGACGAAGGGGGGGCGTAAGGGGTACGGGGGGGGGACAAAGGGGGGGACAGGCCTGTGCTGGTCAGAACCACCCCCAAACACATGGGGGGGCAGTGGGGTTCCCCAAAGGGCGTGGTCGTCTCCGTCTGTGTCATCATCCCCCCCGTGTTGGGGGTTTTTCGTCGCCGTCGGGGAGGTAGTCAAAAGGGAAAGGGGGTTTCCCCCACGACGACCCCGAGCTCGCCATTTTTTCGGGGTGAAACTCCCCTTTTCAACCGGGGCCCAAAAGCGATAAGGTGTCGAGTTGGAATTTGAAGGGGTCAAAAAAAAAAAAATAGGATGTCTTTTTCCCCCAATGATACTAGAAACCAAATTTTTGGATATTTGGGATAACGTCTCTATTTATGGGAACTTTGGGTAATTTGGGGGGAAGGGGGGGACGTAAGGGATGACGCGGGGGGGCAAGGGTGGAAAAGGCCTGTGCTGGTCGAACCAGCCACAAGCATTGGGGAGGGGAGGGGTTTCCCCCCCGTCGTGGTTTGGGCTCCGTCTGTGTCTCATACGTCCGTTTTGTCTTTGTCGTTCGCCCCTCCCGGGGGGTAGTCCAAAACCCAAAGCTCGAAATTATTTTCAGGGAGTGAAACCCCCTTTCACCGGGGGAAACCCGCGAGAAGGTGGGCGAGATGGGAAATTTTAAGGCCTAGGATGACGCGGGGGGAAAGGGGGGGACAGGCCCGTGCCCGGTCGAACCAGCCCAAAGGGATGGGGAGGGCAAAGGGGGTTTCCCCCCCATCGTGGTCGTCTCCGTCTGTGTCAATCCGTCCGTGTTGTCTTTGTTCCCTCGCCGGGGGGCGGGGAGGAAGTCAAAGGGAAAGGGGTTTCCCCGCACGACCCCCCGACTTTGCCATTAGTTTTTAGGGGGAAACCCCGAGATTGGGGTCGAGTTGGAAAAATTTTTCTTCGTCTGTTTCCCCCCAAAAGTAACGCTTGCCAAAAGGGGGGTCGCGGGTGTGAGACTCGAGAAATTGGCGTTCCATAAATGATCCTTTAGTATCTACTTTTCCGGGGGCGAGGAGGTTTTTTTCCACCCCCCAAAAGAAAGGGGCCCTTTTGGGGCTCTAGAGTTTGGGAGCCGGCCAAGAGAAATCACAGGGGGGTCGGAAAAAAAGTTTTTCCCAAAAAGCGAGTTTGGGGCCCAGGGCTATCCAGCCGAAATCGTTTTGATGGCCGTAGGGGTTTTGACCACGGACCCTGGTCACCGGCTCTATTTTGAATCTTTGCATAAAGGTCGGCGCCAATTTGGGAAAACTACTTGATCCCGCATGGGGAAAACGATCATTTAGCCAAGACATGCCCCGGAAGCGCTCGAACACTTTTGCGTGGACTTGAGATGTCCGGGGGGTGACCCGGTGGGTCGGTTTAAAACCCCCAGCCTCACCCTGGAGAGTACGGGTTGGGGGGGAGAGGCCGGAAGCGAAGTTCAGCGCACGTTGCCCCGAGCAGAGGCGGCAGCAAGACCTATGCCTGAAAAGAAAACGGAAACGGCAGGGCTTTTCATCTTCAGGCCAGCCTTTCCCGAAACCAAAAACTGAGAAATGGTGGGGCCCCGGAAACCGGGGTCCCCCCCCAAAAAAAAACCAAAAAAGGGGAAAAAAAAGGGGTTTTTGGGGACCAAGGAAATTCCCCGAACCCCGCGCGCACGGGGGACCGCAGCAACACTTTTTTGGGTTGGGCTATCTCGGGGATCCCCGATAGTGGCACGAGAGCCCTCGGTTCGAGGGACCGGAAAATTGGGGGTTGAAAGCTGACCCCAAAAGACCATGACTGGACTTCCCCAAAAGAAGGGGCCTTTCCCGGAGAGGGTTTCCGTGGGGTACAAAAACTGTTGTCGAAAAGCAAAATGGGTGGGGAAAGATTGCTGCCCCCAAGTATTGCAGACCTCTTGGGGAAATTTCTTGATTTTTCAAGGCCCCAGACTAAGCAATTGAACATCGCTGAAGGTGTCCCCCAACGAGCGGTACTTATCATTTGAGAGATTTTTTTTGCGAAATACCTCCACCCCCCTATCAACTAATATACAATATTTAAGTATTTTGTTTGGCTAAAACCCCAAAGATATCATAAGCGGCGGACTGGTTTAAAAGAAGTTTTCCCCACTCGCAGGATTCAACAGTAAAGAAGGGATGCCCTGCTACCAATTCTTTAGTCGGGGTGCCCAAAATCATTCCCCTAATTAACAAAGGGCTTCCCCAAGGGTTTTGGGCCCTTCGACCCCGTGGCCCCCCCTAGGGCACTTTAGCAGTCCTACGGGGGCGAAACAAATAAGAGAGTTCTATTTCCGTAATAAAAAAAACTTCGGGGGGAAAAACGATGCCCACTTCTTGGAGCTTAGGTCCGACTTGCTGATTAAAATATAAGATTTTAGGGGACCGCCAACTCCACCTTATGGCCACCACCCTCCCCCGATGTTTCCTTTTATCACTTTCATACGCGGGGAATTTAAAACCCCATGAAAAACCGCCCAAATTTATAAAAAACAAAGTGGGGGGACTGGGGCAAAGGGTTTTTTAAAAACTAGGGCCCCCGTTGGGGTCAGAGGGCACGCGGGCCCGGAAAACAGAGGGGGGGGGGGCCCGGTTTTTTTTTGAGCCCGAGAATGAATTAATCCCCTTTAAAAAAGATTTGGGGCAAAACTTTGGTTGCTTTCCTACCGCACACAACTCAAGAGTACGAGACTGCTTGATTGGATATGAGACTGCTCTTCCCCCAAAGCCAATTTAAATGACTGTACGACGGGTTTTTGTGCGAAAATTGTTTTTTTCCCCGAATGCCCTTTAGAAAATTTTACGGGTAAGGGGTTTGGGCCCAAAGTCAGCAGATAACAAGAAGTCGGGGGAATTTTAAAACTTTTTAAAGCCCTCGCCCGAGTTCCGGTGGGATGGCGAAAAGCTTTGCAAAACCCGCGTGAGAAAGCGCATTTTAAAGGGTGTTTAAATCTAAAATCCTTTGAACGTCAGACTGGCTTAAAAAAAACGACTGGGTTTTGATTTTTGAGAAACCCAAAGCTTTAAAAACGGCGGATAACCTTTTGTTTGGGGAATTTTTAAAACCTGTTGGTAGCTTCGGCCCAGTGGGGAAATTTTCATCTAGGTCTGGCTAAATGTTATTGTAAATATGGGAGATATTGGTGGAGTGAAGCTTGGAGGGCCTAGTGTTTAAAGGGAAAATAGGCCTAGCATTTGTATAACTTTTCGTAAAATTTTATTTTGCTAGTCCCTTTTTGGGTAGGCCTAGCGAGAATTACGTAGGGGCCCAGCGTATGATTTTTTTTAATTAAAAATTTTTTTTAAAAAAAAAATTTTAAATTTTTTTGGTTTTTTTTGATTTGATATTGCTTTTTCGTCTCCTATTTAGCAATTTTGGGTAACGAGACGAAGGGAGGGAAAGTAAGGGTGACGCCGGGGGGGCCAAAGGGGGGGAACAGGCCTGTGCTGGTCAGAACCCCCAAACTATGGGGAGGGGGGGGTCCCCCACTCGTGGTCGTCTCCGTCTGGTCCTCATCCGTCCGTGGGTTTTCTTTGTCGTCCCCTTGTCGGGGGGGGGTCAAAGGGAATGGGTTCCCCGGGCGACGACCCCAAGCTCGCCTTAGTTTTCAGGGAGTGAAACCCCCCCATTCACGGGCTAAAACCCCGAGAAGGGGTCGAGTTGGGAAATTTTTAAAAAGGCCCAAACTCCAAATCAACCTCAACTTTTTTAAATCAAACCTTTTAACTTGTCCGCTAACGTTGGGTTGGGGCAAAGGGTCGAACGGGGCTTTTGAGATTAACCCTTTTATTTTTAAACAGTACATCAAACTGAAGTTCTCAAATACGCCTAAGCAATCATTGAGAACAACCGTGTTATATGGCGTGTGAAACTGGGACGCTTTAACCGGTTAGGTCATATTGCGGCCTGTGCTATTGAAAGTGAATGAAATGGATTTTTTTTTGGATATTGCTTTACGTCTCATTTTTTATGCAACTTTGGGTTAAACGGAAAGAAAGGGGGGGACGTAAGGGTTTACCCGGGGGGCGAGGGGGGGACAGGCCCGTGCTGGCAAAACCCCCACAAGCGTAAAGGGGGGGGCAAAGGGGTTTTTCCCCCCCGTTGGGGGTCGTCTCCGTCGGGGTTTTATCATCCCCTCCCCTGTTGTCATTTTCGTTCCCCCGTCGGGAGGTAGTCAAAAAAAAAGGGGAAAGGGGGAAAAAATTTCCCACGACGACCCAGAGCTCGCCATTAGTTTCAGGAGAAAAAATTCCTTAATCACGGGGCCAAACCACAGAAGGTTGCAAAATGGCATTTGATGCAGACCAATAAAGGACCTACCATCAAAGGCCCCCCTGTTAAAATGGCGGCACTGAAAGGGGTTTGGGATTAAAATTAAAACAATGAAAATTTCCTCTTTTTTAATTTTAAGAATGAAAAAAAGAGGTTTTTATTGGGTATTGCTTTAAAGTCCCATTTTATGCAACCCTTTTTTAATCGGGACGAAGGGGGGAACGTAAGGGGGGACGCGGGGGAACAAGGGGTTGGGGCACTAGGCCTGTGCCCGGTCAGTCCCCGCCCAAAACGTATGAGGGGGGCAGGGGGTTTTCCCCCCGTCGGGGGGCGTCCCCCGTCTGGTTAGTCCTTTTATTTCCCCGGGGGGGGGGGTTTCCCCCCCCCGTTGGGGGTTTTTTGTTTTTTAAATTGGTTTCCGGGTCGCTGGTCGGGGGAAAGGGTTGTCCCCCCAAAGGGAGGGAAAGGGGGTTTCCCCCCAACCCCCGGGACCC
>JAMZAV010003939.1:0-100498 GCA_024449915.1 Sweltsa coloradensis | reverse complement strand
TATTTTTTTTTTTGCGGGTTTTCATAAGGGAAACGCAAAAATAAAAAAAAAACCTGTAACGATTGTTTCCATTTTTTACATTGATACGTATATCCGCACGTTCAAAGCGCCATGGTGAAACGCCTTGGTTCAGCCGTTGCAGACAGTGATATAGCGTTGATATGTCTCGAAGCGCCGTTCAACTCGCTTTTAGAATCAAATTGGAGGAACCAAATCGCCTTGACCTTACGTGTATTACACTTCAAAGCACTTGTCGGCTTCGTGCAGCTTCGCGATTTTCTTTGTTGTGCTGCGCATCCACAGCCATATGTATATTTCCGTTTTGAAACACACCGCCAACTCATGTTAATGTCGAACGTCGCCTAGCGGAAAATCCAGTGGACCTTGTCTGAACCGATCTGCAACCGACTTGAAAGAAAGAACGCGCTTTGTAGTGGCTTTGATATATGGGCGGACCCCAAAAATCGAATTCGTTTGAAGGCGATTTCAACCAAGGCGCTTTGGCGTGCGGCGTGCGTGATATACGTAGTCATTGCCCTGTCTGTTTTTGTTCCGATCTTTTTATTGTACTACTTTCTTTATGCACACTAATGATTCTCGTTTTATAGTGTGAAGATTTCACGTAGTAACTAGTAACCGTTTAAAAACTTTGCTTCGGAAATTATATAAACCCTTTTCCCGCCATCAGGGCCCCGATTCATGTACATTTTTATCCCGGTATAAGCAGAGTTAGGTGGTATAAGTGCGGTATAACTCCGAATCCAATTCAGAAGACTTTTTCCCGCCTCGCAGGGGGATAAGAAAATATGTAAACAGATGGCGGAAAATTTTAAATTTTGCGTCTATGTGTAAAACGAGAAAAGTTTTCATTACTCTCTTTAAAACAAATCAGAAACCGTCTCGGGCCCAGGCCCAGAGTAGAAAATTTTTCATAATACAACAGTGTAGGCCTAAAGTTAGATAAGGCTTTAGGACTAGATAAAATTAATACGAACAAAACACGTTTGACAAGCCCTTGGCCTTTTCCCCAGGCAACCCTAGGCCTGCACGACCTTGTTTTGACACACATCCCGCACAAATAACTAGTTTTGATTACTAAAAGCCTTATGCAGATGATCAATAGTATGATAGTCCTAGGGTATTCCAAAAATTTACGGCAATAAACGCCTTTCTTTCTTTTTAAAGATATCACGCAATTTTTCTGTCAGTAAATAAAAATGTAAAACAAAAGATAGAGCAAATTTTTAGTGTTTCTTTGCAAATCTGCTGATTACCATGGCTGTGGAATGCAGTGGAAAAAACATTTGTTGTACTTGTTGTTGGATTGAAAAATTTCTGTTGGATGAGAGTTGCTCAGACTTAACCAGGCCTTATCCTGGGCCCTGTCCTGCATTATACCGTCCTTATACCACTTATACCCCGGGATAAATGTACATGAATCGGGGCCCAGGTAACTCAGGTCATTCAACACCCAAAAATATAATTATCAAAAAACTGTCAGAGCAAAGATAATAGCTAAGATAGAGCAAGTTTTAAAGACAAATTATCATTTTAATTTGATAAAGTAATCTTAATAAATTTTCTAATGACGATGTCGTGGCAAATCTACAGAATGTATCGTCAATCCGCTGTTTATGTCATCCGTATGTTGGTTAGGTACTTGCATGGCACAAAAAAAACAATATTCACTCATAACCATAATGTGTGATTGGATAACACGTAAAAAAAAGTGAAGGCTTGTCACGCTTACAACTTCTGGAGACAGCTTTACACACGATGCATGGCCTTGAGAATATATCTTACTATTGCAAGAAAAATGCTTGCTGCTGGAGGGGGGTTTGGGGACAGCTTGGGACTAATTTATTGCGTTACCACGTCGTTCTTGAATGGCACAAACAAAATCTAGATTGATATCTTTCATGTGCAATGAGGATATGCCCCAAACGAATACAGTTTGTACAATGATCGGCTTTAGATTTTCTCACGTGAATAGACCTTTAACGTTCTGATTTTTTTTTTTTGGGGTTTGAGCCCACAATGTTCACCATTTGTATTTGATTATATCGACAAATTAACTATCACACCCCAATAATAAAATATAACTACCAAATAGACCCAGTTCACTGACGCCATCTCCAATGCTCATTTGGTAAGAGCATCCGCCCCGACCGCCCGGACATAGCGGGAGACCGGCCGGGGTTCTATTCCAGTGGAGACAAATTTTTAAATTGGATGAGCGAGCGAAGACTTCAATTTCACCGACCCCCCAAAAAAATTAGCTCCGCTTGTTTTTTTTTTTTTTTTTCCCCGTCTGTTCGCTGTTTTTTTTTTTTTTTTTTCCGTCTGTTTGTTTTCGCTCTCTACCGGGCAAAACGGCATATGCGATTTTTATTAAAATTTTACACGACCTTTGTTTCTCTGAACTGAGACTTGCCACGTTTTTGGGTTCAATCGAAGAAATATTTCTCATGAATATCGTACTTTTACGATTTTTTTTTTGATTTTTAGTGCGATATTTTCGTGCCATTTGGGCCAATTCTGACCAAACAGGTGGGGCTACAACTTTTATATTTCACATGGACATTAAGTTTAATGGGATCTATTGCTTTTCTGAAAGAAAAAAGTTGAAAAGTTAACCAGAATCGAGAGAAATAAAGCTTTTAATATACGTTTTTGACTTTTGTGCGATATTTTCGTGCCATTTGGGCCAATTCTGACCAAACGGGTGGGGCTACAACGTTCATATTATACATGGACATTAAGGTAGGGTTATGTAGTCCCTTTTGAAAGAAAAAGTTGAAAAATTTAGCCAGAATCCATAGAAATAAGCTTTTAATACAAGTTTTTTACGGTAAATAATACCAATTGACAAAACAAAAGAAACTTGACAACATTCACCTACAATGCGTAGGCAGCAAAACAAAGGGACTTGCAAAAGTAAAGATATCCCACGCAAACTAAAACCTTTAAAAAGCTCATCCATCAACGCGGCGGGACTTTTGCGTTTTCCTAGTACAATAAAATTTAACCCGAGAGTAGTCGCGCCCCTGTTTTGTAACGTTAGTAGTCGCGCCCGGTCCTTTAGGGCCGCATTTTTTTTATTATGGGCTAATAAAGTTAGGATGACGTTTTGATTACCAATATAAGATAATTTATCATATATGTGACAGCATACATGGTTAAAAATTTAATCAATTATCAATCAATAATCAATAAAAAAATCAATCAAAAATCAATCAAACACAGAATGGTGCAAACCAACAAAAAGGTATAAAAATATGTTTGAAACACCCTGTAGTTCGAATTATTATAAACCAAGACAGAAAATTATGCCAACACTATGTTGAAGAATAATCAACCTACAATAACAAAATACATGTTCATAATAGTGATGAGTATGCATATTTTGACTCCCTTAGTAGTCGCGCAGCGGTCGAAAAGACCAAGCAACCGAACAGGACCTCTTATCTTAGAGAAGTTCTGCAGAACACTGAATCGCGTTATTGCACACTGGCTTCGCAAATCTATTTTGGGAAGGTAGGCGGAACTGGGACAAGCCACGCATGCGCGCTGTACAAACACCAACTGTTTGAAAAAAAAAGTCGGTCTAAAAGACCACACGCACTACTCTCGGGTTAAGATTTTTCGTATTGACAGCGCGTAAATAAACACAGAACGACTCCAAACTGGAACACTTTTTTATTTTCCATTTTTAAATGGCCTTGCGCAATTGAGTCCAACTCAGCAACTTATAGCTTGTTGGGTGATTTTTAGGATTTTTATCACTGTCGGGCTTGCAAACAGAAAGGAAAGGTTTTTGTTAACATTTTTTTAGAAGATTAAGTAAGAGACTAGACTAGCCATCTGATTTCAGACTAATATTCATTATATTTTGTGTGCAATGTTTTCACTTCCAAGCAGACTGTCGACCAATTTTAGTTAGGTAATCAATCTTCAATGCAATATTAGCTTCAAAAATGTAACCCTTATTCATTATTAAAAATTCGCCTGAAAACGTGTTTTAGGCCACCTATCAAGGGCACCTTTTGAAAAAAAATCTCGCCTACGCGAAAAAGCCTCCGACGGCTGGGGCTTCGCCCCAGACCCGGTTTGCCACCCAACCTCGTAGTCAACTTGAGTGTGACCCCCCCACTAAAAAAATAGTTCCTACGCCACTGAGTCCGAGTACTTTGTGAAGTGGATACTCCAGCTCGTCGCGGAAAAGGAAAACGCGGGATTAGAGTACGAATGATCGGGGTTCGACTCCAAAACGAGTAATTTTTAAATTATTCTTTGTCTGTTATAATTTGACACGTATCATATACTAGGCTAACAAAGATTGCGTTCCGTTACATGCTATAAAGTAAATATGTTTTCACATCATGTGCGAGGCGTAATCCTAATATGAAACTGATGACCGTTGCAGATCATACTATAATTTAGCATTTTCCATCGAATTTATATCGTATGCACGATTATGATTATGCTGTGTACGTTTCTTATTGGGCTCAGCGTGAAAAAATAAAATGGTTTGATTCAAGCTTAACAGCTTACACAAATAACATAATGTCTTACTGTTGCCGTGTTCATAGCAAACAGTAAAACATGTATTAGCATTGAGTGGTGTTCTGCATTAGCTGAACAGTTTTACTCTGTGGCCAATGAAATTGTTATTTCGAACATAAATAACACATCCTGTCACTCAAAAAGTCGTATCGCCAGAGTTGAGCGCCACTTGCTGGGGCTGAAAAGGCCTAAAATAGCGGCAAAACATGCATTCGTAGTTCAGTAGTTTAGCGGTAACTACACACACGATTTTGGTAATTTTTTATTTTATTTTGAAGATAAATGTTAAAATTAGGACTTGTGTGATGTACATTTTTCATAAAAAGTTTTGTAATTTTTTTATAAAGCTCTAAAGTGAAGGTAAATTTTCAAAATATTGTCCAAGTTCGCAATTTTTTATATGCCCATATTATATACAATTTCGAAAATCGACATCACACAAGTCCTAGTAAATTTTATCGTGAAAAGAGTAAAAAAAAAAATTATGCCGATATGACAGTTGTGGGCCGAGTTCCAACTGAATGTGGGGACCACTGCATCGCGCCGATATTATAGCTACTCCTGTGCAGCCTTAAGATATAATTTTTTGAATTGTCATTCTAGTGTAGGCCTAGTAGGCCTAATTATGCTTAGATTTTGTGGAAAAAAATAATTTTTGGGGGTAATACTAATAGCCCCTTAAAAGCATTGGGAGCAATATTGTTTTCACACGCCTCTGCGTGAAGTTGGTCCAAGATGTACGGTAAACCTATGTCAGGCCCTAGAAGCCTACCCTATTACTAGATCTCACTTTGTATTGAGAAGAGTTAAATTCTATATTACTTTGTGTAATAACCGGAGGAGTAAGGGCCGGTTTTTCAATCGGTCGTTAAAGAGATCGTAAAGCTTAATCAGCTGATTAGCAGAAGTCGGTGTTTTTCAATGGCTGCTTAACGCTAATCAATTGATTAAAACATCTTAACGGATCGTTAAAGTTACGGGCCGAAAATGAATCCGTTAAGGCTGTAACAGACTGTTAAAAGACATTCCAAGATGGCGACTTGAAATCAGCTGTCGTGTTTTGAGGTTATAAAAATAATAACAATAATTATAATAACGTAAATACTGTGCAGTGATGGCTAATCTTCAAGGTAAGGATTATTTAGACTCATCAACTGATGATGAAATAGAAGAAATGGCAAACGAATTTTTAAACCATGCTAGAAGAGATAGAGTTGTTCGGCAACGTCCTGGCCCCGATTCATGTACATTTATCCGTGGTATATGTGGTATAAGGACGGTATAATGCAGGACATGGAAGGATAAGGCCTGGTTAAGTCTGAGCAACTCTCATCCAATCAGAAATTTTCAATCCAACAACAAGTACAACAAATGTTTTTTCCACTGCATTCACAGCCATGTAAATCAGCAGATTTGCAAGAGAACACTAAAAATTTGCTCCATCTTTTGTTTTACATTTTTATTTATTGACAGAAGATTGAGTGAGATCATTAAAAGAAAAGAAAAGGCGTATTATTGCCGTAAATTTTGGAATAGCCTAGGACTATTATACTATTGTTCATCTGCATAAGGCTTTTAGTAATCAAAACTAGTTATTTGTGCGGGATGTGTGTCAAGACAAGGTCGTGCAGGCCTAGGGTTGCCTAGGAGAGGCCAAGGGCTTGTCAAACGTGTTATGTTCGTATTAATTTTAAGGCCGATGCACAATTGCCCGGTAACGAGAACGGGAACGAGAACGAGAACGGGAAGACGCTAACGATAAGGGCTTCGATGCACAACAGCCCGTGAAGCAAGCCGACGGGAACACATCAAATAATAAGTGTGTTGATTATATTTTGTTATTTTGTTATTCCGCGCATGTTTATTTAATTTATTTCGCATATTACTCGCGTATAAACCATCAATCAGCTGATAAAATAGTTTTAGGACGTGCACATCTTGATTCCCATTGGTTCCGGTAACGTACGGAACGGGAACGTTACGGAAAGTTAAAACTTGGTGATGTTCCCGTTGTCGTTGCCGGATACGGGAACGACCGGAACGGGAAGCTTATTGTGCATCTGTCGTAAGTAACGTGTGATTCAACTTTCTTCCCCGTTCTCGTTGTCGTTCCCGTTGTCGTTCCCGGGCAATTGTGCACCGGCCTTTATCAAGTCCTATAGCCTAATCGAACTTTAGGCCTACACTGTTGTATATGAATAATTTTCTACATCTGGGCCTAGGCCCGAGACGGTTTCTGATTTGGTTTATGAGAGTAATGAAAACTTTTCTCGTTTTACACATAGACGCAAAATTTAAAATGTCCGCCATCTGTTTACATATTTTCTTATCCCCGTGCGAGGCGGGATAAGTCTTCATGAATTGGATTCGGAGTTATACCGCACTTATACCACCTAACTCTGCTTATACCGGGATAAAAATGTACATGAATCGGGGCCCTGATCATTATGCAATGTGGGATGACGAGGACTTCTTCATGTGATTTAGGTTAAGAAAACCCACAGTTCAAATATTGCTTGACAAAACTGGGCATGATTTAGCAACTCCTACTGCAAGGTGGACTGGTGAATAGACTAGTCAAAAACATTATTCTTGATAAGGCCTAGGCCTAGCCTTGGGGGCCTAGTCTGGGCCCGGGGAAGAATTGGCCCAGAGCATGGCTCTGCTAAATCGTAAAAGGCGATTCAAGAGAAAAGTCCACCTCGCAAACATCAGCTAGTACGAAGGGCAGTAATTTACTCCTCGAAACTAGAGGTGAGCTCTGGCAATCGTCGTCGGGGACCTTTCCCCCTTCCCTTGACGACTTCCCCGACGACGATGACGACAATGACATCACGAACGATGACAAAGACGATGACGACCGCGACGTGAGAACCCCCTTTCCTCCCCTTACCCGTGGCTTGTTTCTGACCAGCATGGGCCCCTCCTCCTCCCCCCCCCCCTAGGTTAGAGTGGTGCATTGACCTAACGGTTGACGCGTCCTTAATCCAAATAAACAAAACTAGCCTACACATTCAAAACACTGTTTTATTTTTCTGCCCTATTTACCATACGGTATCATAGATTGACCAAGATTCATGATTGCCTTAAGAACAGGGCCTAGAAAAGTCTGTGAAGAAGGTAGGGCCTAGGCCACCATACCCGCTGTAGGGGCTACCTAAAAAAGTAATGCCTTTTACATTTGCTTGCAAACATTGAACCAATTATTACAACCCTAGAACTGCAGGCCTAGGCCAACACTACAAAAGTTAACTTGTCCTAGTTAGGGTTGCCATTTGTCCCGGTTTATTTTATTTTATATTTATATTTTCAATATCTGACATGATGTTTAAGGTCTACACAATTCAATCACAAAATGTAAGAAAATCCCTTACTTTTCCTTGCAAATATGTCAAGTGCAATATCAACAAACTGTCTACTGTCTTTTCCAAAGACTCTAGAATTTCAAGACAAAATACTCTGCAATACAAGCTGTAACCAATCAAAGCCTACAGAAGAGTCGTAGCTAACGGAGACTTAAAATCACATGAAAAACGCAAACGCATTACCATGATTAAAACTGTCGTAACGGCTTAACAGTCTGTTAGGCTGACGAACCTATAAACGACCGATGAAAACCGGCCCTAAAGATAACACACCCTGTGTTCTGTCTCCAGCTGACGTTCAAGATGGCGCCTTGGACGATGCACCGTCCCCAAAAAGTCCAACCGAGTTATCAGCAGACTAAGAGATATGGACCTAAGATTGTTGGAGTATTCAGAGCAACCAGCATCTTTCAACTGGAACTTGTACAGTGAGTTGTAAACTGCACTGGTGATCCTGTTCTAGATTAATGTTCAGCTAAATTAAAACAGTCCGGAATAAAAGCCATATAAGATCTTAATTGATCTGTAGTCTAGTGGAGTAGTCTAGTGAGAAGTCATCCGCACGGTGAAGCGGGAGACCTGGTCAACCCAGCTGAGGGGTTTCTGCTGATTACCAATTTCTGACTTGATTACCGGTACCGCGACCCTATAAATACACATGAAAGTTATAAATATGTAGCTGCAATTTTTGAAGCAAACCATGTTGGGGCATATAATGTTAAATCAGGAGACTGCATATTTGTCCTAAATTGCTGAATAATTACAATGTTCTCGATGTTCTCCATCAAATGAGGTTTACGCCGTCCGCAGTGACTCATACGACTAGGAGGCGCTGGTTATAGGCCGACTCCCGCCATTTAATAAGTTTTTGTGCTAAAGATAAGAAAATTACATTTCACAATCACAGAGTACGCTATCAAAGATTTCACAAACAACAAATATTTGTGCCTGAAAATTAATTGGTTTGGCTCTTAATGTGACTTTCAATCGGACTAACCTGTCAGCTGTGAAGTGGTGACATTAAACAACAAATATACTAGAACGCTTCAGTGGACGCGACTTGATAAGTGAGCACGTGCTAAGCTGAGACCCACATTGCACATTTTTTTTAATTAAAAATTGGCGACGTTCGGCTGTCCACAGGGCCATGTTTCCAATATTATTATATTGCCAAAGTATTGGGTAAACCGTGTGTAAAACTTACTTGTGGATAAAATCCACCCGCCATCTAGAGGACCTTGGACTCCTTGGGAAACATATTTAAACTCTTTGTTGACAAATAATAACCTACTTCCTCGAAAGTATTTTGAATACTTTAGGTGGCCCAGTTGCATTAGAAACTTTGCGCGTCTTTTTCGTTGCCATGCAACGTTACTTTACTTGGTTATAATGTAATTCCATTTACAATACTCTTCTTATCGGATCAAAATAAATTAATCATATTCGTGACCGGACAGACATTATAAATGATTTGGCCACTCAGATTTTGTACGACCGTTTAGTTTGAAAAAAAAACTTTCGATAACTTTAATGTAACTTTTTAACTTTGAACGATTTTGCCACAAAACTAATGGCATTCAACCGAGAACAAAGCTTGCGGATGGTCAAAATTTCAACCCCGATCCGAGCTCCGTTCGAAGTTATGGCGAGACATAAAAAAAAAAACAAAGCTAGTGGATATTTTTTCCGCAGAGTCAAATGGAAACGCTCGCTTCGCTCGAATTAATTAATCTTTCACGCTGAGTAATAAGACCACTAGTCAGTCAAAACGACTTCTAGGCTCCTCATCTATTTGTGTCATATGGCAACCTACCTAAAATTTTTTAGGTAAGCTGTCATCAGTCTGACCTGAATTTTCGTGAATGACTTTTTTCACTAAATGCGTGCTTAATAATGATGTGAGATTGGAGAAGGTGACAGGTTGGGAAAGCAAAGAGAAATAATCCACTGAAGGCTGGGTGCGACAAAACTTTTCAACTGACTGATGACAAACTGCAGCGCTAATTTAAAAGTTGTTCCTTTATGGGCTTATCCACAACGCATTTGTTCCTTCTGGGATCATCAGGCAGCTGGTGGCACTAAAAATCGCAACTACCATGCAAACAAAATCACAACACATAACAAACAGGTGGTAGTGCCACGCAAGAAGCAAATCTGCATGCATGTTGTCGTCATCAGCAAGGTACTTCACACACCATTATACGGGCACACCGATCAGCACAACAGTAAGGGGCTTCCCTTCCAACTCTAGGTGCTCGGGAGAAAACATCAATGACTCAACTTTAAATTAGCGGCAGTAGCATAAGCAGGTGCAAAGTTTTGTTGCTATCCAGCCCTTCAGGCTGGAATTTATTTTCTCTTTGCTTTCCCAAGCCTGTCACCCCCAATCTAACAGTCAATAGGCATTTTTCACACTAGAACCGAAATTATGACTGTTTTATATTAAGTAGCAAAAATAAGGTAATAATTACGTTGTTTCTGCAAATTAGAGTCAAATCGGGAACTTTTCTCAATTTCTGTAAGTTTAACTCCAAAAATATGCAATTTATTGACAATTGGACATAGAAATCAACATTTACAGTTTTAATTTAACGTATAGAGTTGGCACATGACAGTTGGAATATAATTATCGAAACTGCCTAGCTCATTCCAATAGTAAACTATATATGGCCCGAAATATTTGTTATGTAAATACGTGTTAAATTTTCTGACAGGGTAGTGATTGCAGTGCTGTTTTTATGATGAAATTGATGCCTTACCTTGAGTTTTTATACTGAAATTGAAGATTTTTTTAAAAACAAAATTAGAACTTTTTATTTGCTATTCTCAGGGTCCTTATACCTATCAATTAACAATATTTTTATTTTATCATTGATGCAAACCTACAAGTGACTGTATGCACATTTCAGGGATGAGAAGAACCTGTACGAACGTCAAGGAGGCTCCTCGAGACACCTCCCACATCGTATTCGCAGCTCACGTGTGATCTTCAACGTGCTCAGGACATCGTCATATTCAGCTCCCTAGCTTGTATCGTATTGATGTTTGTAAGTCAGTTCTTGGAATAGTTGATCTATTCCTAATACCTCTATCTCCCCTTGTAAGAGGTATCCTGCAGTAGTAGCTACGGTGCCGACTACTGCTGAACTATTTAATTTGTTAACGTAATATTATAAAGTCTGTCAATTCCTTATTCTTGCAGTCTCCAAGTTATACTGCACGGCTGTTGTCAGTGAGTGAAGTAATGATATTGTTAAGCTAGTGTCATGAGAAGCACCAGCATGATCCTAGCATGTTCGCATGTTCCCCAGCATGTGTGACGAGGCTCACACCACAGTTCACCTTAATGCATTTATTCAGTAAAATAGACATAGTGAAAATAAAATAACGTAAATGTTAGGACATGCGGTCGATTTAAAAATCAAATCGATAATAGTTTGACTGAAATTGCAAGCTCTAATAAAGTGGCATTGGAAACCACTTAGCTAATGGCGGCAGTTCAATGTTGCCGATGCTGCTTATTCTTTGGAGTGAACTGTGTAGTGAACCCTAGTGTCCCTGGTAGTGGGTGGGCGTAGGTCAGTATGGTACATGATAACGTAATCTCAGCTGCACTCCTATTGAATCTCCTTGGTCCGAGTAAAACAACATGGAAATAAAAAGAATCAAAGAATCCCTTCGACGCGACGGAAACATCCCGTCATATTATAATTCTCTTCAATTATATAGGGTCGCGAAAAGCTATAACTTGTGAAATAATATGAGATATTGATAAATAAAAATATCAGACCCTTGATCAACAATGAAGTCGGTTGGGTGGGAGGTTGCCACCAAAGTCTGGGGCCCACGGGTCTATCGAAGTTCACTAGCAATGCCGGACGCTCCACCCATACTTTCGTGTTCTTCTTTTATCGCTATTACTTTCTTCTTCATTTCTTTGAAGGTTTTCTCACCGTCTTGACAATTTTCCTATGTTTCCACCATTCTTCCTGTTGAACGCCTTTCCCACGCTGTGTTCTGTATTCTTACTTACCCCACCTCAGTTGGGTCTCCCTCGTCTTCCCCTCTTATCCCTGAATCCTGTTCCACCATCCTCCTTCACCTCATCATGGTCCCAACCACCGCTGCCATTTTGACTTTTGAGCCATTCATCTGAAAGTTATTTTTAACTATCTCCGTCCTTGTGCATACCATAGGCGTATGTTAAGCAGTACTTGATACACTCACCAGGGCTAAAAAAATACATGCCCGAGATGCCCGGTGCATGTAAAAAAAAGTGGTCAGGCAAGTAAATTATTTCCCACATAGCCCGTCCTGGGGATTCCTCACTATTGGCCCGCACTTCGCTCTCGACACAAGATAAGCCTGGGAAAAAAGAAAGCCAATTGTCCAGTAATAGCCCATCGTCGTGATTACAGATTTCGTTATATGTTGAAACATATAGCCTACAACCCGGTAAATTGCAAATTCTTATACGGTCAAGCTGAGTTGGGATCAAACGCCGGCCACCTTGTTCGCGCATGATATTGCTCTCTCTCTCCCCCCCTCTCCCCCCCTCTCTCTCTCCCTCGCACCGCGGTGTTGCGGACAGCGTAAAGCTGATACAAACGCCGAGCGCTGCTGGTAAAAAACATATCCACAGCAAGATCGCGGATGGAAGAAAATGTATTTCTAGGGTAGGAAGTACACTTTAATCGTTTTTTTTTTTTTTTATGTACGGAATAGCGGGGAAACTAAATTAGATGAATCGTTAGAAAGAAAGTTTTATAGGGACTGAGCTGGTGGTAACATGCATAAAAAACAGTGTAAATTCATACGGTGGGCAGCGAAGCGGCTATAAAGGGAACGTTCGAGCAGGATTTACTTATGTCCTGTAAAATTATCTCCTTTTAGCATGCCAGCCGGGCCATGTGCTATTTAATAATTTTTTTGGCCCTGCTCACACACAGCTTGTAGAGCAGCGACTGTAGAAATAACTACCAGCATAGAGGCCTGGTGTGGTGTTACTCGATGCTCGTCTTTGTCCATGTGTTTCTCGGTGCCACCCACAGCCTTCTATGTCCCGTTTGGAGGATCACAAAATCATGACAATAGATCTCAATTACACTCTACAGTCACACAACTTAAGTCTTCATTTCCCTAACAGTTATTTATAGGAATAGATGTGCGGGTACCGAAAAACGGTAATTTCGGGTAGGTAAAAATTACCCGACCTCGGGTCGGGCAGTCAATTCCTACCCGAAAATTCGTGTCGGGTAGAAGTAATAAAGAAAACACGCAATCGCTCTCTCCCCCCCCCCATTTTAAAACCTCCCGCTCACACGCCAACGAAACAGCTGAGTCGGAGCGACCCAAATCGCTACGACGGGGCGCGGCTATGCTATGATGCTGTGTCTTGGCTTCTTCCGGCGCTGTTCACGCTGGAGTAATAGGCCCTACTGACCGTCATTATCGTGCTCTGGTATTCAACGCTAATAACGCATAAAGCAAGTTGAATATTAGTACGTGGCGAATGGTGAAAAGAAACAACGCTAATAAACATCGTCTAATGGGCCTAGGCGGCAGGCCTAGAAGTCGATCTAGTGCGCCGCCATCCCCCCCCCCCCCCTGAGCGTTGGGAGGAGTCAGAACCGAAAGGCTGGTGCAAAACGCGCGATTTCGTCATGTGCATGGCTGGCTACCAAAAGCATGATTTCGTCGGCCGGAAGTGAAAATACGCGATGCATCGGTTTTTCTTGGGGTTTTGTATCGGAAATATAGGAAACGATTGTTACGATAATTATTTCCGAGGAATAACGAAAACGATGAGCAGGAAAACGATAATAGCAGGGTTCACTGTATAGGGCCTAGGCTCCTAAGCAAAAGTTAATAGACGCGATTGGAAGTACTTTGTGTCAAACACAGCCCAGAGTGGCTCACCTGCAACCAATGCAAAAACTGTTTTGAGGAATTTTTTTTTTAAATAAATTCACAAATAAAAAAAAAGTTCACTACCCGAGGGCCCTGACACGAGGGTACTTCAATTATTTTTTTTTTTTTTTTTTTTCTTCTTTTTTTTTTTTTTTTTTTTTTTTTCCGAGCCCGAGGGTACTTTCAATTACCCGACCCGAGCCGACCGAGTTCGCAAAAAACCACTACCCGCACATCCCTAATAGGAATGTTAGTTGTACAACTCATTTAAGTCAGGATAGGTGAACTTTTTAGTGACGGTGGCCAAAAAAATAAGAGTGTACGATCACCTTGAATCCGCGTGCACAATGTAAACTCTAACTCAACTAATGTGACTTCTGTTGTTTTTGTCGGCCCATTTCTCAATCCTGGTACAATTATTAGTAGTCTGAGGGTGATGCACTCGAACTTACCACGTCAGTTTTGTCGATTTCGCAAATCACTTCGACAGAATCATTATGAAAAACGTTGCTCAAACATGCATACGACGAGGGGAAAACATTGCCATTAAAGCCATGCCAGTCCTCATTGCATCTAAATTTGCGTTCTGGAAATAGATCACACGCTTTTTCAAAACAAACATTTCAGCAACTTTGCACTCTCTAGAGCTTCAAGCGGCTACGTCAATACTCTAAATGTTCTAGTTCAGTAAACTTGTTCCAAATGAGTACTACTTGAAATCTGCCCATCTCTAATTCAAATTCTTCCCCCAATTCCAACCACACAAAAAATGTAAGATTTAGAGCTTGAAAGTAATCGTATCAGGGTTTCTTGATCGAATTAAACCGTTTTCTCCATCTCCGGGAAAGGTAGTGAATCTTGCCTGTCATATTTTGTTGGCAATGTTAATATTGTACAGAAGTGCAATCAATGCATTCCCTTTGAAATTTTCAAACATATTTGCTGTTTTTTCCAAGTGTGTTTTAAATTTGGAAAATATGCAGATTGCCAGATTCAATATTACGTTGTAGATGTTCAAGCAGTTTTTCGAAGGCGTGAGAATGGTCAATTGTGAGGTCAATAGTCATCCCTAACCTTGGAAGTTTTTTATTAAGTCCATTGAAAGTTGCAGATATCGGTTAAAAACCATTAATTTGGGTAATTTGCATAACCATTTCATGTCCGTAAGTTCGGCGTAATTTGGATTTTTGAATCTAAAATCGGGCTGATTTCGTCGTAAACATTCAACAAACGTTCGAGAAATTTCCGCGGCTTCCGCGTTTAGAGCAATTCAAATGCAAAAAATACTAAGATTGGGGATTGTTTGTAAATAATTTAATCATAATGTCTTATTTAATTTCACTTCCAATTTGTGTGCGTGCCCACTGAACTCTCGCATGCCATTTTGGCACGCGTCAAAGGTTCGCCTCCCTGCTTAAGTGTCAATGAAGTGAATTCTTGATTGTTTCCCACTATTGTTATGTGGATTAAGAATATAAATATTAACATTTCAACTGCGTTAACTATAGTTTTTTTTTTAAGCGTTGAAAGAACTACCCAAGTGGTTAGAATGGCTGGGACTCAATGTATACAATGCTTTCATTTCATCGTTGGCACTAGTTGAGCAACTGAATGAGTGAAAAATAACGTTAGTACTTTAGTTGGATCCATCCATGAATGTGAGTGATGTGCGCCAATACTTTGTGCCTGAAACTTATTCACCTAAACAGCATCATGCTGTGTGTTAGGTCTCTACACTGTAACAGAAAAGGTATTTTCAAAGATTTAAGTTGAGGTCCACACTCTCGTATAATGTGAGACTTTGTCCATTTGCGAAGTATTTTATATAATACCGTACCACTTAACAAAAAATCAAATTGTAGATCTAGCCTATATTGGAGAATTTAACTATTTCTAAATACGTACTTTATTAAAATAGTAGGCATACCTTATTAATTGCTGTTATTTAATAGACATTTCATTTAGAAAGTATGAACGTCAAAGTCACAAAACGTCATAGTTTGGTACCGTACTGCCAATCAACCAGTAACATACTGTATTTATCCAATTGCAAGGCCTACCTTTTCGACACATTTTGTAGTCAAAATGGCACCCGGATTGGAATCGATAGCAAACTATGGGAGTATTTAAACGCTACCACTTTTTGTCAGATGAAGTTTTAATCAGGGTCGGCTTGCATTCGGTGTCAGCTTGCAATCAAGCAAATACGTATCTCAACACCCAATAAATCTAACTTAGTATGGGTACCTATTACAAACATCTAGATTTTTGCTGATATCTAACCTAAGTTGTTACAAGACTTTTTTATACAAATCTCCATAAGTGTGCATAATAACATTTGTATGCTCAAATATCTCAAACATTGTGCATCGTTAAGATTTTTTAATGTATGTTTTATTTCTTATTTCTAAAGTAAACTGCAACAATATGGGCAATTAATTAATTAAATTTAATTAACTTTTAACACAAAACGAGGAGTGCATGACAAGTTAATTTATCATTTTAATCTAGAGGGTGGTCGTTAATTAATTACAACAAATGTGGTGACCCAAACGATGACATCACTTGCTGGTTCGCGCTAGAAATTGCACCAATAGTTTACGTAATACTTTATAGTTAATACTACCTCAGTAGAACTCGGATTCAGATTTATTTGTATTCAGGATTACAACATAGGTAGGCTACCATATTCATTGAAAATAGTTAGCCTACTTTTGATTGAATAAAAAAACAAAAAAAAGTGCAGTTGAGTTTTAAATTAATTTTCATCTGTTTAGTACACACAGGTCCATATTTGGACTAGGTGGTCAGTCTCTGTGGATCTTTCGATCTTTCATGACTTTTGAATTGGGATTACCTTGTTGTCAAAATATTGATTACTTTATTGGATGAGCGTAGCGAGCGAAGCGAGTGACCCCCCAAAAAATTTAGCTCGGGTGTTTTTTTTTTTTTTTTTTTTTGTTTTTTGTCTGTTTGTTCGCTTCCTACCGGGCAAACGGCATATGCGATCTTCAGAAAATTTGACAGACCT
Organism: Sweltsa coloradensis; assembly: GCA_024449915.1. Taxonomy (NCBI): domain Eukaryota; kingdom Metazoa; phylum Arthropoda; class Insecta; order Plecoptera; family Chloroperlidae; genus Sweltsa; species Sweltsa coloradensis. The sequence goes on along the minus strand of JAMZAV010003939.1, from coordinate 83,626 downwards.
TCGAATCTCTGACTTAAGACTGCTGTTTTTGGTACAATCTAAGAAAGATTTCCTCATGGAAGATCGTAACTTTTACGATTTTTTTCGATTTTTTGAGCGATATTTTCGTACCATTGGGGCCAATTCTGACCAAACGGGTAGGGCTAAACGGGGTTCATATTACACATGACCTTAAAGGTTAGGTGATGTACATTTTTGAAAGAAAAAGTTGAAAAAGTTTAGCAGAAATTATAGAAATAAAGCTTTTAATCTAAGTTTTTGATTTTTGGCGATATTTTCGTCCATTGGGCCAAATTCGACCGAACGGGTGGGCTACAACGTTCGATTATACATGGACATTAAGGTTATGGTGATGTAGTACTTTTGAAAGAAAAGTTGAAAAAAAATAGACAGAATCCATAGAAAAAAGCTTTTATATAAGTTTTTTACGTAAATAATACCAATTGAAAAGAAACATAGAAATTGACAACAATCACCTACCAATGACATAGGCAACCAAAAACAAAACACTTCAAAAGAAAGATATCTATGCAAAACAAAAAACTATAAAAAATTAAAAAAAACCAAAATAAACCCAAAACCCCAAAAAAAAGGATGGCGGTAGTGGATTTTGAACTCGGTCGGGTATGAAAGTACCCTCGGGATCGGGTAGTGAAATTTTTTTTATGTGAATTATTTTTTTTTTTTTAATTCTACAAAAACAGTTTGCATTGGTTGAAGGTAGCCCACTTGGGGGCTGTGTGACACGAAGTACATTAAAATCGGCGTCTATGAAATTTTGCTTGAGTAGGCCTAGGCTAGTACAGTGAACCTCGCTATTATCGTTTTCCTGCATCAATCAGTTCTGTTATTCTCGGAAAATAATATCGTACGATCGTTTTCTAAATTTCCGATACGAAAACCCCAAGAAAAACCCCCCCCCCCCCCCCCCCCCCCGTGATGCCGATCGCGTATTTTTCTCTCAGGCCCGAGAAATCATGCGTGTGTACCAGCCATGCATCGACGAAACGCGCGTTGCACCAGCCTTTCGGTCTGACTCCGCCCAACGCTCTGCTGCGCGCAAGATGCGCACTAGATCGGAATTACTAGATGAATTGCAACTTGTTCTAGGCCTGCGTAGGCATTTAGACGATGTTTGATTAGCGTTGTTCTTTTAAACCATTCGCCTACGTACGTATTTTAAAACTTGCTTTATGCCGTTTTACTTTGAAAAACAAAGACGAGTATAGGGTCATGGGGCCCTAGGGCCTATTATCCACGGGGACGCGCCGAAGACGGAAAGAAAGGACCAGCATCATACATAGCCCGCCCACGCGTAGCGATTGGTCCGCCCGACGCCTGTTCGTTTGGCGTGTGGCGGGAGTTTAAAAAGGAGCAGATTGGCGTGTTTTTTTATTACTTTCCCCGCCCGATTTTTTTGGGGTAGAATTGGGGCCCCCCCGGGGGTGGGGAAATTTTTCCCTCCCAAAAATTCCCTTTTTCGGGTACCCCGCACATCCCTCCTACTTATTTTGAAAAAAATTGCGTTATTTTAATTAAATTTTCATTTTTTAGTACCCAGGTCCTATTTGGACTAGGTGGTCTCTTTTTGGGTCTTTCTGCTTTTGATTGGGTTACCTTTTATAAAAATATTTTATTTAAAATTTACATGTTAGTCGTTGACATGCCATCGTTTAAAGTCTTTTTTAAAACTTTTAACAATTTTGAGTCAAAAATAAAAACATGCAAATCAAAAAGGGGCTACTATACGTATTCCTTCCCGTGCTGATGTCAACCCCCTCGCAAGGTAACCTTCATAAACCCCTTAATTCAACTCGTTTATCAAAGTATTTTAAAGTTCCTACAGAATTTTGGGGATAAGCCTAGGTTTTTTTTTCTAAAAGTTGTGTCACAAGTAAAACGTTTTTTTACAGTACTCTACAAGGTTGTTTTTTAAATACTATTTTTTAAATAAATCACATAATTCGAGGTGATGGCTTTTTCCCTACCAGGGTCTTGCAATCACATTTTTGCTTTCAACTTTTTTCTTTTTCAAAATTCAGATTTACTACACAGGATTTGCAAAGGGCCTTGGTTTTTGTGTTGTTCTCTAAGGCAGTTTATATTGTTATGTTCTTCATGTCCCCTGGCATACTTGCAATCAAAAATGGTCTTTTCCCTTTGGCTACAACAAAAAACTCAATTTAGGTACAATAAAGGGCCTTTTGTATACCCTTTGGGTATAGATAGAAGGGCCCCTATATTATGGTCTTGTGTTCCTCAGGAAACCTTGAAAGTTAAAACTGGTTTCTTTTTTTTGGAAAAAACCGTTTTCCTGGTATCCTAAGTTACCGGGTACACAGTTTGTTCATTAAATAATGTTATGTTGCTTTTTAACTGTCTTTTAACTTTTTAAAATTAATGAAAAATAATTTAAAATGATACTGAAATCAATACAAAATGAGACTCAACAAAAACAAGATTTTAAATTTGAAACATTTCTGACATAATATTGAAATCATATTGTCACTTTAAATTAGTAAAAGGTCAATTTAAAAAGACTATGACACTGGTTCTGTTGCTCTTGTCCCTAATGTTTGTTGGCCCTTTGGGCTTCCCCCCCTTCTAAATGCAGGAGGCCCGGGGGTTCAATTCCGGGGTTCCAAAGTTTTTTAACTGTAAAAGGTGACTTTGGAGCCAAAAAATTTAAGCTCGAACCAATGATCATCCACAGTAATTACGTCCCCCCTCGGAACCGTAACTTGCATCGAGTGGGCTGGCTCTATGTCACATTTTTTAATTTATTTACGACCTTGACAAAAAACATTTTTGTTATAATTTTTTAAACTAGCCTCTTTAAAGGTTTTGCCAAAAAAAAACCCAATCTCAAATTAAACTTTAATTTGAAACGAGTCCCCCATTTTTTAAAAGCAGTGTTTGCATTTTTTTTGTAACGAATAAAATAAACGTTATAACTCTGAATATTTGGAGGTTCCGAAAATGATTCAGCATGACCTATTTTCATCAAACTATTCTTTTTTTAAATTTCTGTGAAATGAAACATTCTTTCCCGCTAGCCCCAAGCCCACCATGATGTCATATTTTGGCCAATGTGACATTTCGAAAAAAGGGGTCGGCCCATGCATTACCCTAATACGAAGCATGACTTTTTTTTTTTAAGGCCTAATTAAATAAAGAAAACTCAGTGATAGATTTTCCCCCTTTTACTCCCCTTTTTGGGAAAGTCAAAACTTATCACAGAATTTTGAGTTTGGTATCTTAAAGTTCCTTATAATTCCACACTCTACATTTTTTTTTTTACAAAGCAAAGTCATTTTCTTCAATTTCTAAAATTTAAAAGTTGACTTGACTTATTTGGGGCTTTACCCTACTAACTTTGTTACCCACGAAAGTGGGTAATTTTACACTGCTAAAAAAACGAAAATCGATAAATGGAAAAAATCATCTTTTTTCAAATTTTTTACTTGCTTACAGACAACACTGTTTAAAAAAAATTTACGTACTGTGTTCCTAGAACATTAAAAAAAATTAAAATTAATCTGCAAGCCATATTGTTGTAGCCATCAACCAATTATTAAACTTTTTGCTTTCAACTTACTACTGAAATAACAGACCTATCTTTTGTGGTCACGTTGTGAAACTTTTACATTGCGACTCAGAAGAACCGGGGGCTTCTTAAGGTGGTAAAACCCCTGCAGTTACGCTTTTTAGTGTTCTCGAAAGCGAAAAATATCTAAAAACTGTTGAACAGTAACGGGGTTTTGGTTAAAAATTATATAATGTAAAAAAAAGTATTCAAATAACAACAAGTTTGTATTTTGATCAGCTTTAATTAATTAAAGTGAAATTAAAACTTACTTACCAAAAACTTACAATTTTTTTTCATGGGGCTATTTCTCTAAAAAACCACAAACAAAATTTTGGGCAGGGTCTGTTGCTTTAAACACGAAAATATTGAGCTCTTTGGCCCCCTTAAACTCTTCTGTGCTTGCATACCTGGGGGGGGGGGGGGGCGGGGGCAGTCACCTTTGAAAATCGTTTTTAACTGAATATATAAGATGTTATAAAATAATAATTCTTTTGGCTTGGGTTCTTTAAATTTACTTGAACCTTTGTGAAACCTTGGTTTATTTAAATTTAAATCTTGGGGGCTTTTTGTTAGCTGTTAAACACATTCTCAGTTACTTGTTATCATCATTCCTTTTAAAATGCATGTTGGGTAAAGAAAATTTGGATTTTAAAATGCCCCCGCGTCCGAGCTGGGGGGGGTGGTAGACTAAAAATTAAATTTTTTTTTTTGTATCAATCCTTTTTAATTTGTAAATCAACCTGTATAATCTTGGATAACGTGAACTAATAAATAATAAGTTTCCAAAAATTGAGGAAGTATCTGTTTTTTTTAAAGCAAAAGTACTTGGGGTTTCAAATTTTTAAAAACTGGGAGCAATGATGGCCACTTAACCCCGGGAAAATGACCTAGTGTATTTGTTCTCACGGCTGCTTCGTCCTGCTAGTGGTGTTGGCTATTTTCACTCTTTTCTGTTTTTGCTACATTTTTTAAAAAGTGTTGAGTCTCCTTCAGGGGACGGGACTGATGGGGGAAATTTTTGTGGAACACTACCCATTAAAGTTTGCTAGTTCTTGAACTAGGGTCTAGTTCAACCTTTTTTGGACCAGTCCGTTTGGGAAAACTAAAACTGATTGATGGGGGGCATTATCAATTTTGCCGTCAATTCCTCTCTGCTTTGGGGAAACACTCCATTTAAGTAAAAAGTTTTTTCTTGGGGGTGGTACTCTGAAGTGCAAAAAACTTAGGTAGTATAAAAGCGTTTTTTTGCCCCCATTTTTTGTTTTTTTTACCCTTTTTTTTGCTTGCTTTTCATGTAATTTGTATAATAATTTGTATTTTAAATTTATTATTAAAAAATTTAATAATGGTATATAATAAAGGGGGGGTTTTATTTACTATTAAAATTTATTATTATTATTTATTATTATTTTATATTTAGCCTTAAAAAAAAACTGCTAAGTCCATAAAGTGGGTCAACCAAAAAAGTTTATCCTTAAAAAAATGGCTAGTCCAAAAACTAGGTCAACTGCTAATTTTTCACTAACCTGTAAATAGCCTTAAAAAAAGTAGCAAATCCACAAATTTGGGGTCATGAAGGGTTAAAGGTTTTTTGGAGACTGTTGGTCATGTCCTATTGCTAGTATGTCAAAACACAGTCTTTAAAAGGGTTTTCCCTTCAATGGCCAGTCAAATAAAAAGTGTAAAACTAAACACCCAAAAGGTGTTGAGCTCCACACTTTCCTTTTTAAACGAGTCCATTGAAGGAAACCATTTAAATGACAAGTGCAAAATACAACAATAGGATATCCCAAACATTTTTTTCCAATACCTTCACCCCATGATCCAATTAGTAGTACATACCTGCAACAATAGGAGTTAAAAGGTTTAGTTATACATGCTAAAGAAATGGAATAAAAAGGTGCTATGTCAAAAATTATCACAAAAACGGAAATGGTTAAACGTTTTTTTTTGCACAGCTGTACAATTATTAAACATTAAAACAGTATTTTCAACAGTGCAGTAAAAGAAGGGGCCGGGGGGGAAAAAGCAGTCCTGGCCTTAAAATTTTGCAAAGTGGCGGGATTATACGTGTGACTCAAAAATTTTTTTTCGAAGTCGCTTTTTCGAAGGTCAGGTGTAAATGTCGATATTTCTTGCACATAAAGACTTTTTCAATCATCTGAAACAACAAAATAAATAGTTTTAAAAATAAAACATTTAAACCCATGATTGAAGCACACAAAGGTACCAAAAAGAAAAATTGTATTTATATTGAAGATAAAAATTGAATTCAGCATCTTACATTAGAGTTTTCCGAGACGGGCATGTTTTTACACGGCACGCCGAAAGCACTCAAATTAAGATGATAACGCTCTGGAGAAAAATTGAAACGAATAGGGAAATTCAAAATCACTGACACATTTTTTAAAGCAGAAAACTACAAGCAAATTGGGATATGTAATAAACCACTATTCACTAGGGTTACGCTTAAATCACGAAAAGGGGTAAAGAGGAGTTGCTCTCCCCCTTTTCTTTATGCTTAAAAAGGGAATAGTGGGGTTTATTCTAAAAATTCTGTTTGTTGAATTTTTCAGCAAAAAAAAAAAAATTCTCGTCAGTGCTTTTAGAATTTGGGGTATGCCCGCACAATTTTTCTCCAACGTTGTACATCTTAATTTTGTTTTGAGGTCCCGGTACATGTCTGTCTCGTGAAGACTCTTTAAGCACGGCGGGAACACAAACTAACAATGAACACAAAAAAAACAGAACATTTTAGTGGGAAAAGGGGAAGAGAACCCAAACGCCCGCCTGGGGGCAACTGAAGCTTTTTTGGAAAACTTTGTTTGAAAATTTTTAAACAAAAGGGGGGTTTCTTTAAGGTAACTTTTGGGGTTTTCCCCTACACTCTTTAGTAAAATAATTTTTGTTGCTATCTGTTGTACCAAACTTTTATTATTATTTCAATTTTTACGCATATTTTGCTGTCAAAAACGATAAAAAATTTAAATTTTTCCCCAAACATGTTTACTCTTTGACTTTCTAAAGTTGTTGGAAAGTTAAGAAAGGAAAAAATGACAAGTTTTAAAAGCTACAAAGAACGCAAAAAATTATGGAGAATTTAAACAAATTAAAAATCCACCCACGGGGTTGGAACCCAGGTCTTCCACTTTCCAGGTGGGTGCCTTAGCCAATTAGACCACCAAAAACTTGTTAATTTTCTAATTTAGTTGATGATATAAAGGAAACTAAAATTCAAAGTTAAAATTACCCTCTTGTAGTCAGTCTGGTTTTGGGGAGACCGGGATCGCCCCGGTCGAATGGTTTTTTCATTTCTGAATATTATTTTAAAATATTACTATTCCACATACCGGTTTTTTCGCGACAAACCCAAAATTAAAAAAATTTCATTTTGTTACTTCGTGCATTTATGAATGTTTGGGACGCTTTAGGACTGAACTACTAAATTAGATTTTATCGTTTTTTTAAATTTAAAGGGAAAACCCCATTTGAAAATTACAAAATAAATTTGGGCCCGGGGGATTAAACCCGGGCCTCCGCTTGCTTGGCCCACACAGTGGGCTGAACGTAAAAACAATAAACAGATTCGACCGGCAAAATGCCCCGACCAATTAATTGTGTTTTATTTACCGGCCGCAGAAGCCTTAAATTTGTATTGATTATAAAAAATTTTTTAACGGGGGAAAAGGCTAGAAATTAAACAATTTAATTATTGACCCAAAATTTGTGTACCTCTAAACTTTTGATGTTGTTTTTTCACGGACGGGCATGTACGGGGCATGTACATGGCATGCTTGAAAGCCCCAAAATTTAAAATGTAAAAACCATTAAAATTGAAACTACGTCCGAATTCTGAAAAGCACAAAACACAGAATTTTTATGCAAAAACAACATACAAAAAAACAGAATTGGGTCTTTGTAAAAAACCCAAAATTCACCGGGTTACGCATAAATCACACAGGGAACAAGAAGGGGTTTTGCCCCTTGTCGCTTAAACAATGGTAAATAGTAGGGTTTTTACACAAAGCAATTCTTTTTTTCTTGTATGTTGTTCTGCAAAAAAATTCTTTTCGTTGCTTTTTAGAATTTTCTGACGATTTCATTTTCTCCGAGCTTTTTACATTTTAATTTGAGTGCTTAGGGCGTACCAAAAAACTTTTTGTCTCGTGAAACTTAGTATCGCTTGGCGGGTGCGGAATGATTTTAGGTCTTGGCTTTCTGTTCTTTCCTAAACTTTTCTAACACGTTATAAAATTTCACCCCAAATTTTAAAAAATAAAAAAACTATGCATCTAGTATCTGGTATGCGTATTCCTAAATTTAATTCATTGAATTTGAATTAAATTGGTGAAATCACTAAATTTTTACCTTTTTGGTCATTTTGGGGTTTTTTTTACGTGGGAAAGAAATGTGACAGTAAATACCCCTTTGCATCGAAAAACAAATCTACTTCAATTTTTTGGTTTCGTGTCTTTTAAAAACTGGTCTGTATCAAAGGAAAAATTAATTAATCGTTTTGACATCCCTACAAAAAATATATATTTTTGGACAGTTACGATTAAAGAAATTTTTCATGGGAAACTTGTGATTGTTTTTAGAGAAGGGGGGGGGGAAGAATAGCCCCAACAGGGAACTCCTCCAAAAATAAATTCTACTTGTGAATGGTTTTTAAGACTTCGTTAAAATTAAATATTTGATAACGTGTGTCCCTAATCAATATTAAATTTTTTTGGTACGGGCAAAAATTCCCTAAAAAGGGTGCACAGTGGGGAAATAAAAATCGTTAATATCAAATGGTTGTTAAAACTGTGCTTTTTTACTGACCGACGGGCGTGTTTTAAAAAATTTGACAAGAAGTCCCAAAAAAAATTTTTCCCGTGGAAACTGTGCAAAATCTTGTAAGCTAAAAGTGTGGGAACACAATACGTTTGTTTGGAAATTTTTTTTAATGAAACATCTTTCAATATATTTTCAAAATCGTTGTCGGAATGTTACGGGTTGGGTTATCCGAAAATATAGATTATCATTGCATCCCCAACATTTTTCCTTTGCCTCATGGGGGATTGAACCCGGGTCTTCCGTGCCAGGGGATTGCCTCGATCCCCGGCGGCAATTTAAATAATCTTCGGTTTGCTTAAGACCCAAGTGGTTCTACCTACCCCATTTGCTAGGCTTAGTGAATAAAAAACTTGTGACCGAACGCTGCTACTACAGCGGTGCGTGTGGGGTCCAGAACGTTTTTAACATTATTTTTTTAGTCTTCTTTTCATGTAACAATTCACATTATTCCCCAAATGTGTGTTTTTCCCGTTAACCAAAAAAAAGATTAACTTGTTAGTTCCGATCAAGACAAATTTAGCATTTTTTTCAGTTCACTTGAGGTTTTAAAGTTTTTTTAAACGTTTCTTTTTTGGGGTTTCTTCATTGGATTGTTGTGCTTATAGATCCAATTCACACTCCTTTTTTGGTGAAAAACCAGATCAATCATTAAACCTATCGTCTAAACCTGATGTTTCTGTTGGAAAATCAATTCTTGGGAAAGGTGTTTTTTCATTCCGTTTTATACAGTATTTCCCATTTTGCAAAAATAAAAAAATTTGTATTTGAGTCTACCCACTGGGTCATATAACTGATTTTCAGTGGGGGACAGAAAACCAAAGAAAATCGAGAGTGAGCGAAAACCCAAACCAAAAATTGATATTTTTTCAATAGAAATAAGAAATCTGGTATGGACAGTGTGACACCCGCGGATCACTCCCAGAATAAAAAAGGCCGTTCAGAAAAACTTTGAATTTATTTGGCCTCGTTGCTAGGACGGCTCCAAAGTCACCGTTTAACGATTCCAAAAGACGGGACAAAGCCCAAATTTTAGAATTTAAAAAAAATTTTCGACTTAAGCGGGAATCAAACCCCGGGACTTCGCAGGGAAAAGCAGAGACGCTAACTACAAGACCCGAGCCAAAAAAAGTTTCCTTGCAAATCTGGTTTCACATGACTGTATTGGGGGCGACGGGATTTTTTTTTTTAACGGGGCTCTCCTATCCACTTCATTTTAGCCGTTGGTACGGAATGGTCCCCCGTCCCCTTTCATCACTCGGATATTTCACGATGCGGGGTCATATAGCCACTTTTTTTAATGATCTTAGGAAGTGTTAAATTTCACATTTTTTTAAAAAGTAAAAAAAGTCTTTTTTTAAATTTCTTCTCTGGGTCGCTTGGGTTTAAAAAGAGAATTTTTCCCACTTCTTTCTTTTCTCCCACAATTGTCCATCTCTTCCACATCTTCTCAGCTCCCCTACTCTTGCCTAAGAAATCTTTTTGGGCCCCCACATTATTTGATCCTTTCCTTTTTCATTATTCTCTTGAGCACAACCTCCTCTCTTCCGCATTTGTTTTACTGTCCAAAACCGGGCCCCCTCCTTCATTCAACTTTGCTACACCCAATGGTCGTTAAATAAAGTCTCACCCGGGGACTGGCAGGGGTCTGGGGGGCATCGCCCCCCGGGCTTTGCTTCCCGGGGCCCCTGTGGAACATTTTGTCCACACTACACTTTCAGTTTAGACAAAATATATGATTGTACATTTATTTCTGCAAAAAAGAGTTGCCGAACAAATACTTTTAGAAAATATTAAAATGACTCATGGGGTGCTTTTAGGCAGCTTTTTTCAAAAAAAAAATGGTTGTTCTTTTTTCCATTTTTTCGTTTTCAGTAGGACTAGTGACTATCATGTTTTCTAATTGACTTTCTCGCCGCCGCGCTAGGAAAAAATTTTGGTATTGAAAGTATTTTGATTTGGTTTGCCATTCCAAACTAGCAGGAGATGGCTTGGTGGGGGGGGGGGGTGGCAGCCGGCGCCGGGGGGGGGTGTAAAAAGTCCCGGAATCTCTATTCAGGTTACAGTTTACGCTTACACATTATTTTTTAAAAGTTGTGCATGATTCAATCAAAATGTTCAGTAACCTCTCCCCCAAGTTTCGCATTTTGCGAGTGTCAATTTGGTACTTGCGAGTTACTTTTTGGTTTGTAAGGGTTTTCCTCAAATTAATTTTCCGAGATTTAATTTGCGAGCTCGGGTAGTGTTACTTATTGGCGCCTGTTAATCGCGTCCAAAAATAGCGTTTTGGGCCAAAAATTAACGAACCCCCAAAAAAAAAAATTCGCCTTAGGCGAATTTGCCTCCGACAGCTGGGGCTTAGCCCCAGACCCCTCTTTACTACCGACCCCTCATACGGGCCCTACTCATGCCCGGGATCCCGGCCTTTTCGACCCTCCGCGCCTGATAGTACTGACAATCTGTGAGTTGAGGGGAAATTTTTATGTTTTTTGCTTGTAGACGCCCAGTTTTTATTTTCATACCATCGGATTCTTCGTGAGCGAATGAATGGCCCTGATTGGGTATATATGTACCTTCCCTTTTAAAATTTTGCAGCTAATACTCTTATCAAAACTCGGGGTTGTTTCATGCTGCTCATATATTTCATAGGTCTTGCTGTTTTCCCTTTCATTTTGTTCACACTCGAACCAAATTAAATGGGGATACTATTTCCTTGTTCTACTGTCCTACACGTTACATGGAAATCTGTGATTGTGTTAGGCCGGTGCATTGTCCCTCCCTTATTCCATTGGCACTTCCTTCAAACTCTTGAGTTTATAAAAACAAATTTAAAAATTTGTTTAAAATGTCATGATACCCGTTGTGTAGTAAGATCTTTTTTCAGTCTATCTTCCTTCAGTGTTGACCATTTTTTTAGTTAGTATCTTCAGTGCGATATTGGGGGGCGTGGGTGTCCCAAAGCTTTATTTTGCTGGACGACTAAACCCAGTCGAATTAATTCAAAAATGAAACAACGGCAGTGGACTTTTTCATATCATCAGTGTAACGCAGTCAGCAGACTATTGTTAAGCTTTGGGGGTTTGATAACAGTTTCTTGTCCCTTTTTTCCCTCTTGCGTCAAAAACTTGAGTTCCAAAAAGGGAGTCTCCATCCTCAGGACAGTTTTAGACAGCAATTATTTCCAAATCGTTTAAACTGGTGGTGTTTTGGCAATCTTAACTGACACCGGGCCCATCTCGGGTAAAAATTTGTTTTCAACTTTCTAAAGTAAAGATGAAGTAGCACTTCATAAAATCCTACGAAAAATACCCTTAAGTCTGTGTAACAACTGTCTGGTATGATTAAATTTAAGGGTGGTCCAACGCTTGGTAAATATGATGAAAAGTCCTGCCCTAAAAATTGAATTAAAAATTAAATTTTTCAAAGTCGATCAATAATCATTTATCCTTATTTTTAATGTTCTTTCTTTTTAAAGTAAAAGGGGTATAATTGACACTTGAAAAAGTACCCGCCTCCTGACGTCACAACAAAATGGGGGAAAGATGGTATAAATCCTCATTTCCCAATTTGACGCCTTCTTCACGGTGCAACACTTATCACCCCTCTTAACTTTTATTTTATTCATTATTAGGACAATATTTAAAAGAATAATTTTAGCAAATATTGTTTTCCCTTTAAAAGCGATTTTTTGATTTTTTTTAACACGTCTTAGCTTGTTTTTAAAAATGTCGCATCATAGATGTGAAAAATTTCAAAGACTAAAGTTTTTTTTCACATTTCTTTGACAAAAAACAACTGATGGATTTTTTACAAGACCTCTTTAAAATAAAGCTCAGACGTTTTAAACAAAATAAACTAACTTTCTAGATAGAAAGGCCTGAACAAAAATTTGGGAGCATAGAGTAATATGCAAAGGTTTGTGTTTTTTCTCAAAAAAACCACTCTTGACGTGCGGGTGAGCCCTGAAAAGTGCACAAACCCTGATTTCTCTATGCTGTAAATTTTTGTTAGTGCACTTTCTATATAAAAGTTAGTAATTTCTTTCTAAAAGTCTGATGCAATATTTCAAAGAAATTTTGTCGAAAACCGTCAGTATTTTTTTTTTTCAATAAAATTTTGAAAACTTTTTTGTCATTGATAATTTTTACATGTGTGTCGTACATTGTTATAACAAGCTTCGACTGTGTCAAAAAAAATCGAAGTAATCGCTTTTACCAAAAAAGATATGTTTGCTAGATATAATTCATTTAAGTATTGTCTAAATAAAGAAAAGAAAATAAATTAGAGATGATAAGTGTGCCCGTGAAACAGGCGTCACTTTCAATAGGTTTATACCCAATCTATCCAGTGACTTATCGGTTTTAAGCTCCGCCCATTTCGAGCGTCATTAAATTGGCAATGCCCAAACTCCCCTTTCCCTCCAGTGGCAAGCACTCGCCCCCAAACCCGCCCTTCCTAATGCGACCCACTCGGAAGCTATAATATACACAAGCAAGTCAAAATTTCCCCTCCCCCCACAGTACTTTCCACCAAAACCCTACCTCCCCCGGTCTTGTTTCTACTTTTGCTGGAACTTCCCCTGACACCCCTGCCTCTATTAGTCCCTCCTGTAACCTTTGTGGATGTCCCTCTAGCCCCTACTTCCCCCACCGATCCTCCCGTCCACCCCCTCCACCCCTTCCAGACCCCCACCCAAATACACAAATAGCAATAACTTGGCGTAGTCCCTTTTACCAACCCCCCCCCATCTTCCTCCCACCCCACTGCCTAAATCTCCCCTGACCCCCTTTGCTCCCCATGGTTTCCCCCCCCTATTAGGGTCCCATGCTGCCCGCCCCATACTCCATACTGGGAGGCCTATCTAACTCAGGGTGTCGACCCTATTTCACATTAAATTCCCCACTTTTCCATAATGTTCAAATTTTTTTAAAACTTCAAGGCTTAGGCCTAGAAATTGCTCTATAATAGAAAAGATTTTTCCCCCGAGCGCTGAGCATCGTGATGGCTGCGACGGAACATTAAAATAGGGTCCCATTTTTTGTTTTCTTTTATAGATTTGATTTTGGTGAGTTTGCAAGATTTTTTGAGAGGGAAATTTCCGAAAAATGACAATTTCCCTGACTTCCCTAACTTGGGGTCTAACCATTGTCTCTACTTGTCTAAACCCTCTTCTGGCTCATTCATAAAAAGCATTAGACCTTTTCCCCCTTTCCCAGCTACCTCTAACACCTGCTCTCTCCCCCCCCCCCCCCCAACACAAATTTTGCCAACATCATTCCCAAAATTTTCTTTAATGAAACTGAATTAATGACAATCATTGAATTAATTTATAGTGTCATAATCGACACTAGGCCTCTGACTTTATTTATAAGATTACAATGGTTATCGAATCGTTTGTATGTATTAGAGTTAAACGACGTATTCAAAATTTTTATACTCACAAAAATATGTGCAAAGGGGGTTTTCAGTGGAAATGGAAATTTTTCGGGAAGCTTTGAGGTAAGACTATAAAAAAAGATCTGTCAAACAACTATACAACAGTTGGAGTGACAAAGAGTGGGGGGGAAAAATGAGCCCCTTAAGATGCATCAAGGGGTTTAAACAGTAAGGAACTGTGCAATTATTGCGGAAAGATCTTGGACGGGGGTATTGAGGATTAAAAAGGAAAAAATATCGGAATGTCTAATGAAAAAACCCAAAGGGCGAAAACGATTTCAGGGGAGAATTAGAAACGCGGATGAAGCGCGGTGCGGTTAAGCATTGGTTCTAAAAGTATCACTAAGGGCATGGGTTTTCCCAAACCTGCTAAAACACGAGTTGTGTAATTGTTCATCATCCTGTCTATTGATTCTCATCGTCGCTCGTATAGTAATATCGAACGAACATTATTGCCGGATACTGATGTCAATAACAAAATCTACTGATCTATAAATTTTTTCATTAATCTATTAATTAACTAAGCCCTGCATTTTGTAAAAATTGCAATAAAGTAGCTGCGTAATTCTTGTGGCGCGCCCACTAGATTCTCTTTTAAAAAGTATTATAGTTTCCAAAAACAAATCTTTGTAACCGGGTTTTAAATCAAAAACAAAGTCATGCGGTAGCGCCCTGGCAGAGGAGAAACTGGATACTAGGGGTGTAGAGTTCGTGTTAGTGTAGAGTGAACCATAGAAGTATTTATGATGAATAACTATTTACGTTATTAAGGGCAAAACTAGGAACTCAAACAATAATTTTATTATTGGTGCATTTGTTTGCTGACCCAATATACTGATCAATATAAATAACCTTCCAGAAAAATAGTGGATTCAGGTGGTGGGTATCATAGCTAAGTATTTTATAAACATGGGGGTTGATACTACAAAGAGTGAAAAGCATCTAAAAAAATAATTTCAACATTTTTTAACTAGGCATCATCAAAAACAAAACAAAACTTTTTACTAGATTAATTGGGAAAGAAAGCAAAAGATTAAATAAAACAGAAATTAAAAAACGATTTTTATATCGAGTAGCAAAATTTTCCATTTAAATTTTTGGGTTGGTACCCATTGTTCAGGGCTCGCTTTTGAAAAAATTATGTTTGACATCCCCAATTAAAAAATACATAAATTGGGTGGCTGGATTTAAATTCTGGGGGAAAATGAATGATTTAAATGATAGGACTTGGTATGAGATACCCACTGCGTACCCAAATGCCCCCGGGGCTGTAGAAGAGTTTGATCCCGGGGATCTACAGGTGGGTAAATGAAAACCCAAACTAACACCGTCTTACTTCCTTGTTTTTCAAATTGACTAATGACAGTAAATTTTTCCCCAGAAAACCCGATTAACGCACTTTGCCTATAAAAAGAGGGGGATCGTTTTGATGAGCAAAACGAGACTTCAATTTCACTGACCCCCAAAAAAATTTGCTCCCAACTTTTTTTTTTTTTTTTTTTTGGTATTTTTGTCTGTTTGTTAGCAGGATTCCGGGCAAACGGCAAAGCGATCTTTATGAAAATTTTTAGGGGACCTTCGAAATCTCTGACTGGAGGTGTATTGTTTTTTTGGGGAAATCGAAAATATTTTTTATAAATCGACTTTAACGATTTTTTTTTCGATTTTTATGCATATTTTCGTGCCATTTCGGGCCCTTCTGACCAAAAGGTGGGGGTACAACGTTATAATATTTACATGGGCATTAAGGTTATGGTAATTAGTACATTTTAAAAAAAAAGTTGGGAAAAATTTCCAAATCCATAAAAATAAAAACTTTTTAAAATAAATTTTTTACGGTTTAGTGCATATTTTCGTGCCATTTGGGCCCTTGTGACCCAAAAGGGTGTGCTACAACGTTCTATTATACATGGAAATTAAGTTATGGTGAGTGTACCTTTTTTTAAAGAAAAAATTTAAAAAGTTGGCCCAAAACCTAGAAAAAAAAGCTTTTTTTTTAAGTTTTTTACGGTTTTAATTTTCATTTGACAGTAACAAAAGGAAATTGCAACAATCCCTACAATATGGCAGCAAAGCAAAACACTTGCAAAAGTAAAGATATCCCACGCAAACTAAAAAATTAAAAAAAAGCTCATCCACAAGCGGCGGACTTTTTCCGTTTTTCCTAGTGTAAGACAACAATACCTTCTGTTGCTACCCTGACGGGAAAAAAACGTCAGGGTGAAAGTTCATTACATCAAAATAAAATCTGGATAAATTTTTGTTTAGTAGATAGATTTTGTTACCTGGCATCTGTATTTGTGCAATTGTAGTATGTGTGGGGTTGTTGCTTATTCTAAACTCCTTGGACTAGGAATGTAAATAATGGCAAAAAAACTAAATTGTAGATCTTATAGGAAAATGGGGTACTTAACAGGGGCGCTATAGGTGGCCAAATTAATATGAATGGAAAATGTAAAAATCAAATTTTTTCACTAATTCCAAAAATTTTTGTAATTTTGTAAAAAAAAAAACATATGAATTTAGACATTTTTTATTATTTTAGAATGTCAAAGATGGCAGATAGTTTGCCGAAATCGGGGGGAAATGGGAGAGGAAGGGTTTAAACTAAAAACTGTGACATTTTAAACTGTGATGCGTAACTAAAAAACTCCCTTCCCCACCCATTACTGAAGAATGCACTCTTCTTTAGAAGTAGGGTGAATTTTGCAGCTTTCAGAAAATGATCAAGAGTGATGAAAATTTTGACAAATTTCCCCCCAAATTAAAAAAAAGAAACTTTTTTTTAAATTTTATTTCAAAATTTTACTCAAAAATTAGTTTTAACCTTTGTTCTACCAAGCACATTCAACTGGCTGGTACGTTTCGTGGATTTAAAGGTTTAAAACCAAAATTTTGTTTTTTTAAAATAATTCTCGGCAATTTTTACTTTATTGGTAGTGTTACCTAGGTGCAAAAAACAACGGTTTTTATTTTACAATGATTTTTTTTTTTTTCAAAATAAGGGTTTTAAAACTTTCTGTGTAATAGCCGTTTTCGACTTGCGGACTTTTTGACCTTCGTGAAAAATTTGGATTCTCTTTGAGCGGCTTTAGTTTTTTGCCTACTAGGGGTTAATTGATAATTGTTTAAATGTATTTTGCGAAAACCCTTTTTTCCCAAAAAATTAAATTAAAATTAAAAAAAATTTAAATTTTTATGTAGTCCCCCTCGGTCACAGAACATTTTAGTGGGGGGCTTAAATTTAAAACAGACCAAGCCAACCCTGTAGTGCGTAAATCGACAAACAAAATGACCAAATAAGACCGGCATATTAAAACAGGAAAAACCGCGGCGCAACCCGAAACCAAGGTTAATTTGAACAACCAAGAAATTTTTTTGTACTTTGTTGCAGGGGGCTCCAAAATCCCGTTTACACATTTATAACCCAAAAACTGATTTAAAACCCCCAAACAGAAGTTAAAAAACTTCTGCCCAGACAAGAATTGAACCCCGGGCCTCCTGCATTGGAAGCTAGCTTCTAACCACAAAAAAAACGAGCCCCCACTAAATAATTTTTGCATGTTTTTTTTGTTTTAAAAACTTGATAATTACAATTTTGGTGTTTTAAAGCAATAAAAATTATTTTTTTGGGAGTAATTCATTTTGGGATTTCCCCGGTTAGGCTAATAACTAGGGGAAAATTTATGCTCATTTTGAAAATAAAATGCATATTTCCACATATTTAGGTTTTAACGTCATTTGCGAATTATATACCCCTTGTGCCACAAAACGAAAAGAGTCTTTGGGAAAAAAAATTTACAAAAAGTCTTTGTTTTTGGCCCGAAAGCTAAGATAAAAACTTGTTAATCTACCACACACAAAACCCCTCCATGTTAAAGTATCTCGGTAAAGCTGAAATAGCGAGGGAATATTTCCCAGGGGGTCTCAGATTTTTGATTGGGGTATTGTCATGTTTGTTTATTTAAAAACGCTTGTTCAGTTTAAAGAAGGAGGGCTATGTACAAAATAGGGAGGAGTATGATCATAATGTGTAGCAGGCCAAATTTAAGGGGAAAAGTGCTGTGTACTTTATGGGGGGGATTTCCGGGTGTTGTAGGATGAAAACCAGGATGATGGGGTGGGGGTAATGAATATCTGGGGAGAGGGAGGGATGAAAGGGGAGGGTCTGGGGCACTTTTCATCAGGGGGGTGTAGGAGGGAAAAGGGGGGTGATGCTTTAGTTGCTTTTCGCTAACGCATTAACCCGAGATAAGTCTCACACGTTAGTTTTAAAATTTGTTCGGCTTTAAAGGTATCCATGAAACTGAATTCCTCCAAAAAAATGTCTTTTTTTCGACTAATACTAGTATAAATTGCTATTCACAAAAAATTCTAGGAAGTAAAATTACTCCACGTGAGTGAAAACTTTGTTGACCAAACCCCCAACACGAGTTTCAAAATTTGCCAAAAGGGGGGCTAAAAGAGTTTAAACTAAAAAAAATAGAAGGGGTTTCCTGAGATAATTTAAAAGCCGAAATACAGAAAAAATAAATTTAAAACCCCAACGTTTGTGACCCAAAAAAGGAGACAAATGTTGTAAAGGATGAATGTTACCTTTCTGGGGTATAGCGTAAGACCGAAAACTTTACTTACACTTTGACCGCAAAAACTTTTGTTGGCCCAAAATCAGGTTGACTAAATTGACTATGTTTTAAATATTTACAATGCTTTTTAAAGCTAACAACAAATAAAGAATTGATATTGATTCTTTTGATTTATTTACTGCATCATGCCACGGTTTTGCGTAAACAGTGGAAATTACTACAAAATTAACGTTTATAACACCAAAGTTGAAAATTTCAAATTAAAATTAGTACTGCACTGTACATTGCGAAAAAAACATGTTTTTTTAAAAAAAAAATTTAAATGTTTTCCAAGGTTTTAAAAATCGCAAAACCCCGTTCTAAGTGTCGGGCATCTAGAAAGGTCAACGGGTTTTGGTGAATTTTTTTCATTATTTCAATTTGTGTAATGGTTTTACTTCAAAATATTTTAAGAAGGTGATGAAGTTAGAAAACTTGCAAAAGATAATAAAAGTTGCCCGCTGTTTTATAAAAAAATCTGCAAAGTACTACGTGTGACGAAATGTGGGGGAAAGCAAATGGGCTTGTATGGTGGTTAAGAGGGGAGGGGACAAGGTGGGAAGGGAAAGGGACTAGGGATCTGGAGTGGGGGGGAATAATCTTAGATGGAAATACAGTAGCATACCGGAAAGTCTGGGTCAGCCTGAGGTTTTCCCTGTCGGTGGCAAGTGATCATAGGGTTTTCCCAAAGGTTGAGATGGCACCGAGAAATGGGTGGTGAAGATTTTGTTGCTTAACGCTCATATATGCACTAAAGGGTTTTTGGGCATGGTGTATAAAAACGTGGGTGGGGGAAAAATTACAAAACCCCTGCCTTATGCTGGGGGTTCGAACCCCCGTCCTCGTAACCGTACGCTTTGATCAGCGCCCTAACTGAGGTGGGGAGTTTTGGGATAATTAAAAACACTGGGGTGAGGGGATGACGGGGGAGATGATCAGAGACTGCAAGGTGTGAATGGGAAGAAAGGAAGCAAATATCCACTAAGACTGAGAGTTGTTTCAAGGTATTTTCCCCGATCTTTTGAAAGATATAGCTGCGTGTAGGAAAAGGGGGGAGTGGTGAGTTACTAGTACAATAGAAGAGCGAACAAAAAATTAAGGGGATACAGGCCGAGGTTAATGCTAACTGCTAGGAAATTTATTTGGTTGATTTTTTTTTGCTCAAAAGTTATTAGAAAATATTGCTATTCGAGACTCTAAACACGAGTGGTTTAGATGACAAAGGTAACTACAAAAAACCAGGGCCTACGCGGGGGTTCGAACCCCCCTCCTCGTAGTGCCAAACCCTTTGGGGAAATGCCCCCAATCGAATTGCCCCCCGCGGGCCTAATGCTAGGGATCTGGGTTTTTGGGGAGGGTTTCCTGGGGGAAAGGGAAAAGTTTTTATCAGCTGTTGAAAAAACACAGGAAAGTTAATTTTACTGTTTACTCAAGGGTTAGGAAAAAGTTTCATCAGGATCAGGTGGGGGCTTTGATGTTACAGGGGGTGGGAGGGGATAGGGGGTGACAAACCCCCACTAAATTAAAAAGTAGAAGGGGGTTGGGGTGAAGGGGGAAGGGGGTTTGAACTAGGGGGGTGATTCTGCAGTAAGATTTTTTTGGGGAGTTTTGGAAATCTTGAGTGACGTGTCCTTTTTTTTGGGTGACGTAGCAGCGTAGGGGCGAAGCGAAAATTCCTTTCCTACACTGGAGAAAAAAAACCGGGAAAGTTTTTTTTTTTTTCCTTCTTTTTTTTTTTTTTTGTATTTTTGTGTGTTTGTCAGCACGTTCCGGGTAAACCGATACTTTCCTTTTTCGATGAAATTTCATGGAGGCCCTTTGAAAAACTCTGACTTAAACGCCACTTTTGAGCGCATCAAAAATTATTTTTTAGAAAATCGCAATTTTACGATTTTTTTTGATTTTTTTTTTAAAAAATTTTTTTTACTTATAACACCTACTCTTAATCCCATTTTTAAAGATTTTTTTTAAGAACCTTTAATTTTATGAAATTAAATATCCTGTGAAATTTTAGCGCAAACAAAAAATTATTTTTCATGAAAATAAAAATTTTGGTTTTTTCTTTTTAAAAAAATTTTTTACTTATAACCCCTACATGCTTTTTTCTATTGTAAAAATTTTTTTTCTAGAACCTTAAATTTTATGTTTTTATATATTCGTGTGAAAATTGAGCCAATCGAATAATTATTTCTATAAAAATCGCAATTTTTCGATTTTTTTTTTTTTTAAAATTAGTACTTTAAATTAAAAAAAAAAAAAGTTTATTTTTAATTTTTTAATTTTTTTAAAAAAAAATCTTAAACTTTAAAAATTTTTTCACAGAACAACAGAAATCCCATAACACTGGAGCTCAATGCACAATTACGCTCCCAACACGCGGCGGGACTTAAGCGTTTTCCTATGGTACCATGGAATACTTTACGTAAGTCCTACAACATGTTAGCTCCGGTTTTAACCGAGTTTGAATGAAATACATCCTAAAGAAAATAATCTAATAATAATAATAATTATAATAATAATTAATAATAATAATAATAATAATTGGATGAGCGTAGCGAGCGTAGCGAGCGAAGCGAAGATCCATTTCACTACATGGAGAAAAAAATCCGAATGTGTTTTGTTTTTTTTTTCTTTTTTTTTTCTGTATATTGTGTGTTTGTCAGCCCGATTCCGGCTTAAACAAATCACTCCAATTGCGATGACATTTTATGGAGGCCTTTGAAATCTCTGAAACTTAAAATGCCACGTTTTTTGAGCGCAATCGCAAATTATTTCTTTATGAAATCGCAATTTTAGCGATTTTTTCGATTTTTTTAAAATTTCTTTGACTTATAAACACCTACATGGCTTTATCCGATTTTATGATTTTTTCACAGAACCATAAGTTTATAATTAAGATATTCGGTGAAATTTGAGCGCAATCGAAAATTTTTCTCGTGAAATCGAATTTTACGGGTTTTTTTCTTTTTTAAAACATTCTTTGACTTTTAACACCTACATGCTTTAACCCGATTGTATATTTTTTTCACACAACTAAATTTTATGAATTTATATATTCGTGTTAAATTTGAGCGCAATCGAATAATTATTTCTTATGAAAATCTCAGTTTTACGATTTTTTCTTTTTTTTAATTACGCTTAATTAAAAAAATTAAAATTCAAGTTATTAATTTTATTTCATTTAATTTAATTTTAAAAAAATCTCCAACTTTGTAATATTTTTTTCACAGACACAACAGAAAATCCGCAGACACATGGCATCTGCAATGCACCAATAACGCTCATCCAACAACGCGGCGGGACTTAACGACGTTTTCCTAGTAATCCTATATACATATTTAATTTCACTCCTATTTCTAATGTCCAGAGCTTAAAACTTTGCTTAGTACAGTACGTACCTACGCACAGAACAAAATAAAATAATTATGGTCATATTTGGATTGCTAAATGTTGTGACTGAAATGCCCTTTCTTACAATTGCGACTCGAAATGGCTGAGCTTACACCATCGATAGGTCCGTTTTTGACCTGTATTTGGGTATAAGTCCTCATTTCGCAAGGTTGGCACCTGCTGAAGCGGCGCATCACTTATCGTATCACGCTCTAACTTTTATTCTATTCATTGTATTTTGACAATTACGTAATGAATAATATTTTTAGCAAACATCATTCTTTAGCGATTCGTGTTTTATTTTGACACTGACGTTTAGCTTGTCATAACACTCGACGTCAAGTCCGCTTTGATTTACTGTCCCCCACGAAAATCATTATATACTGAGGTGGGTATACTCTAAATACAATTTAATTTATTATTTATTGAGGCGAACTAGCGAGCGTCTCCCTTGACTCTTATGGGCTCGACATGTCTGTTTTTTTTTCTTTCTTTTTTTTTCTTCTGCTTAACTGCTCTGGTACGGTCGCACCGTTTCTCTGATCGACCTAAATTTGGCAACAACTGTCATACCGACCTAGGCGGGTTGCTGTATGTTTTGTGGCAAAATCGTTCAAAAAGTTAAAAAGTTATATTAAAGTTAATCGAAAGTTTTTTTTTAAAACTAAACGCGACAAATCTGAGGTGGCCAAATCATTTCGAATGTCCTCCGATCACGAATATGTTATTTGTATTTTGATCCGATAAGTAGTGTAATGGAAATTAATTATAACCAAGTCACGTTACCATGGCCAACGGAAAGTCGCCAGCGTTTTGGCTCATTATAGCGGTCGGAACGGAGGCTCAATCGATTAAATTTGAACCATCCACAGAGTTTTTGTTCCCGATTGAATGCATTAGTTTTTGTGGCAAAATCCTTCAAAAGTTTATAAATTTACATTAAAGTTAATCCAAAGTTTTTTTTTTAACTAAACGGCGACAAATCTGAGGTAGCAAATCATTTAAGTCCGTCCGGTCACGAATATGTTAATTTTATTTTGATCCGTTAAGTGTGTAGATAGAAATTATATTTTAACAAAAGTAACGTTACCATGGCAATCGAAAAGTCGCACAAGAATTTCAGGTCACTATGTCTGGCCACCCTAGAAGGATCAAGTGTTTAAAATAGTTTCCCAAAGAATGATGGTTAAAGTCCTCTAGATGGCGTGTTTTTTGTATCCATTCTCTCCCTATTTTACAAATTTTCAGCTAAATTGGTCACAGACCTTTAAAAGACTTATGGTATGTAACCTTATGGAATGTCCGTACTCTCTCGGCGGTCGTGTTTTGCACGTACCGGTGCTCGCTCAAACAACGCGTCCAACTGAGCGTTTTCCTATGTACTCTCACACATGGTTAAAAATTACTAGGAAAACGCTCAGTTGGACCGTTGTTGAGCGAGCACGCGGTACGTGCGACATGACCGAGTACTACCTTCCCATAAGGCCCACCACCACGTGTAGGCCTAACTGGATATTGACATTGTACACTATATACTATTCCAACATCTTTGGCATTGTACTACTTCACGTCATGCCTTCCAAAGTGTATCTTTGAATCTTCACTGCCTCCTTCATTTTTTAACATCATTTTTCGAATTATGATACCAATAAGTCTTTAAGGTCTTGACCGTTTAGCTGAAAATTTGAACCATAGAGAGAATGTTGTACTTATTGCCCTCGCAAAAATTTCATAAACGATTCGTACATTTTATTTTTTATTTTTTAATTTTTTATAACCAACGATCGGATTTGTTCAAAACTATACAGCAACCGCTAGGTGGTATGTAGGCTACATGTGTGCAACATTTCAGTCGATCAGAGAAACGCGCGACTTTGTATCGAAGGCAAGTAACAGAAATAAAACAACACAACAAAAACAAACAAAAAAAAAAAACAAAAAACAAAAAAAAAGCAGACATTCGAGCTATAGAGTCAAGTGAGACGCTCGCGTTCGCTCTGCTCCAATCAATGACTAAAGTTTTCTCACAATTTATTTGACAAAAACTACTAGCATCGGATTTTGCAAGATTCTGTAAAAATGCATCAGACTGTTTAGACAAGAAATTACTCACTTTCTAGATATAAAGTGCAC
Organism: Sweltsa coloradensis; assembly: GCA_024449915.1. NCBI lineage: Eukaryota > Metazoa > Arthropoda > Insecta > Plecoptera > Chloroperlidae > Sweltsa > Sweltsa coloradensis. Next base: position 59,617 of record JAMZAV010003939.1, on the reverse strand, counting down.
TGAACAAAAATTTACAGCATATGAGTGATATGCAGCGTGCACTTTTTCACGGCTCATCCGACCAGTCCGAGTTCGTATTTTGATAAAAAACACATACCTTGCATATTACTCTCAGCTGAAAAGTTTTGAGTTCTGTGCAATTTCTAGCTACAAAGTTAGATTATTTCTTGTTTAAACAGTCTGGTGCTATTTTTAAAAGAGGTCTTTTCGAATCCGATCAGTAGTTTTTTGTCAAATAATTGTTGAGAAAACTTTAGTCATTGATAATTTTCACATCTATGATGCGTACATTTGTTTAATAACAAGCTAACGACTTTGGTCAAAAAATCTAAATAATCACTATCGCAAGGAATGATATAATTGCTAAATTTATTCATTAAAAATATTGTCCAATATGATAGAATAAAGTTAGAGGTGAATAGTGTTGCGCCCGTGAGCAGCGTCCTACTGGGAAATTAGGAGTTGGGTACCCACTCAGTCCACATGTTCCTTGTGACGTCAGGATGCAGTACTTTCAAGTCGTCAATTGAAGATTATGCAAGTTTTTGTAGGCTTAACGTCCCCTCTATTATGTCATTTTGATGGTGTTAGATGAGGGTGATGGACAATGACAACCCGGTTGCATTCGGCACAGGTTTTTTATCGGATGCGGGATTCCAACCCACGTGTTTTGTACACTACGCCTGCACCCAGAGCGTATGAGCCAACCATGGACGCTGAGCCTAGCAGGAAGGTGCAACTAAGAGAAAGATTTGACATAGCTGGATGGACAGGAAGAAGTGGAGCGCACCCATACCTGGCAGCAAGCTCTACTAGTCTAGCTCAAGCTACTGACCTAACTCGTTTTGGAACCGGGTGTTCCAATCATTAGGTCATAGAAGTAGCCATCGTGAAATGACAATAACACAATCCATTTTCTAATGCTGGTACAACAAAGAGTGTTGTATAGGGAACCCACACAGCTGACCTGGCTGGGCGACTGAACTATCTTGTAGATATAGACACAAACATAATAAATAGACTACACAACCACGAAGAAACATCAAAACTGTTCCGTGTTTGTTTCTATAACGTTTCTATCTATCTTTACAAGAACTCTGCAGTCGCTTAACCAGGTAAGTTGTTGGTTCCCTATCAAAACCCTTCCTTTTGTAGGCATTAACCGACCGTTTGGCCACTCCAATCAAAAATCCGTTCCCTAGCAAGATTCAAACAATTAAGATTCTTTACTGCGGTCCTACCTACTACTTCGGTCTACAGATTGTTTTCAAAAGTATCTCGTTAACTTCACATTTATCATCATGGCTTTAAATTTCTACAGTTGAACTCCTTTTTTGTACCAACTCTGATGAATAACTAATTAAATTTACTGTAGATTCAACAGTTGATGGAAGTTTATTTTTATATCATTTTAGGCATCTGTTCTAAGTTAGCATAAAACAAACGAGGTTTACTGTACTACAATTGAAAATATAACGTAGATAATATCTGCAATCAGCTTACCGTGCAGATCTGCGCGGGAGGACGCTGCTCGTGCGGACTAGCCTAGGAACGGAACGTACATCAGTCTCTTGCGGTGTGCTGAGGAGACCGAGATGTAACATGCTTTGGAGGCGGTGCTTCGTCCATGACCAGAGTCGTACGCCAGCTAGAAAGAGAAGAGCTAATTTAACACTTTTTACCATTAATCACTGCTTTATAAGGATTCATCTCTGCTTTTAATTACAAGAGGCAAATTATGTTGTATGATATTATTAATTATTATTTATCCTCATGGTGACGTGAAAGTAAAACTCTGAATTTAAACTTGTAGATCTCACTCTTAGATATTAACACCCCGCCCAACTCAAAAAATAATATTGTCCTAGAATCCCATTGAAATCAGTGAGATGAGGGCTGGGTGTTTAATTTCACCAAACTATAAGGTTTGGAGCCAAGCACAGTCTGATTAGCTCTCATCTCTACCCTAAGCACAACATGTGTAAACTTAAATTAAATTTCATCCGGAATAGAACTCCAGCAGTGTGTGGAATCATTTCAAAATAAACAATATATAATATACGAGTAATCAATATTATCTTACCTCATCTAGTGACGTGGCCATCATCCCTTCATGACGGACGACGTGTCCAGCGGAGAGTCTTGAGCCGTTCTGTACAACTGAGATGTTGATTGCAGAGTTGTACGAGTCCAACTTGATTCACATACGTGCCTTCCTTTGTAGAGCTAAGTTACTAGGCGAGTGTAGCGTTTTAAACAGGTGTGCCATACTAAAAAAATAAATAAAAATTGATATATGTTCATATGTCAGTAGGAAAAATGATTCTGCCACAGTAGTAAAAAGTTTTAAAATTAAATTAAAGTACTAAACAAAATAAGCTTGGACTATTACCATATTGAAAAGTACTACGTATGTTATAAAACTTTTCATATTTATATCGGGTTAAATATTCAATCAATTGCAATGTACTGAACTGGATCACGTTTAAATTAAATGATTCTCACTCTTAGTACGAATCATAGGTTGGTGCAGTGGTGGCAGTTGTGATGTGCAAGTTATTTACGTTTATCTAGCCTCTGTAGTAGGGCCTACTAGGCCTACTAAAAACAAAAATTCAAAATAATAATTAGTTTGTTAAAATAAAATAATTTATTAATTCCAATAAATTTTGAATACGGTACATTACAACGAGAGAACCGCACGTATAAATCCTTAGCAGTCACAGTTGTCGAACTGGAGGAAGTTAGTTCCTTAAAGATAAATGTTTTGGAAACTTCAGTTCACTACAAGAAACAATTTTGTTTAAGTAACGTCTAAATATCACTTTAAGTCACTTTCACAACAGTTTGTTTTACGAAAGCATATTTCATATTTATTCTACGTAAAATTAACGAAGAGCAACACATTTGAAATGCCCTGCCTCGTTTATTTGAACATTTAACACATAAGATGATCAAAACTGTTGCAGAAAGAATGGTTAGTTCAGAAGTCTAAGTTCACTAGTAATTTGTATGATCTAGGCCTATTACTGAATTTCAAAAAAATAAGAAGTAGAGTTAAGAATTATTTTTTTTGTGTGAACCATAAATAAATTGCATCCATTCAAAGTTTCATTCACCAAGTAAGACGTTCATCAAGGCGGTTTTTATTGCTATAAAGAAGTTTAACCTCACCAGAGAAGTAGATCGCTGGCACGCTGACGAGTCGGCACAGAAGCTGGAGTTTCGCAACTTCGTTCACAGGGTGGTTCGAGTCAACGTTCGATCTTCGGACGCAGCGAGTTTTCAAGTAGAAGACGTCACCGCCGACAGTTTGGACTGCTAAAAGAAATTAAAAAATAATAAAGTGTTTACACATTATCTAGGGTTATATTAACCGAGTCCTTGCCATAACATGGCCTGTTGCTATAAAATATTAACAATTTAAATAAAGACAACAATGAAAAAATTTAAAAAAAACAAACCGATTGTGCAATGTTCATATAATAATTATTTAAATTTTTACGTTTTTTGAATGTCATTAAATTTTATTACCTCTATAAGTTGTGTAACAACCCATTAATTTGAAGAGCAAAAACCCGTTGTGGGGGGGGGGGGAAGTTTACGCCACCGATTTAAAAAATTCTCTAGCTAGTCACCCAGACCAATGAGACTAAGACACAATATGCTGCTGGACCTTAATGTAGGCTCCGTTCTGTATCCTACTTGAGTGTCCAAGTTGAATAGATTCACTCACGGAGCACTTTCCGGAAACTCTGCTGTCGGCGTAGAGCGTTGAGCCAAGCCTTTCTCTGCGACCCGATACAGACACCGCCTTCATGCAGACGAGCGAGGGACCTGCTCTGGGCAGGGAGATTGGCTGTCACAATAACAATACATCACATTCATGAAATTTATTCAAGTATTGTGGTTGGGGGGGGGGGCAGTTGACATTTGGACAAATCTTACATGTTACACAGACATATAATCACTTAAAAAATTATACTTAACACTCGGTACTCTTTCAGGGGGGGGGGGGAGGTTCTGGCCAACTTTTAAACACTTGTAACTGTGTTGTGTGTGTTAGAGTTGAAGTTTTTTTTAAATTAAATAGCGACGTAAAAGGTTTTTGAAGGTATTTTTTGTTTTAAGGATCTTTTATTATGTTTGTAAGTTACTTACAGTGAGTTTACGCTCGGTGGGCAGTGCTCAGTTCTCAGCATGAGTGCCTAAAGGCGCTTACTCCTCGCTACTATAACTTACTTTTGTTGTAGAAAACGCATGAATGGAACTTGCGAGTGCATTTTTTCATTACATACAACTACAAATATAAAATATAATCATTTACAGTGTTTTGGAGGAAGGGGGGGGGCAAAACGTTTTTGAGAGAAAAAAAACAGTGGTTACAGTTGGCCATTCCAACCCGAAAGAGTACCACACAATCTGAATCTTGTGTTCTTGGCCTTGGCAACTGCAGTATGATACTGAGACTGAAAGACATTGGATAGATCAAGAGAAGTAAGACCATGTTATGAAATCTCCTCTCCTAAGTCCACTGCTTGCAAACCACATTGATCCATTCAATTTAAGTAACTGTGTAATGCCATTGGGAATCGAACCCAAGACATTTGCATTGAAAGCAGAACTAAGCCCTAGTAGCCCCACAAGACACAAGAAAGTGCATGAAAATGGAAACAAACAAAACAGTTGTGCATAATTATTATTCAAGTGTCAACCATACTAATAACGTTATCATGTCATTTGAATTTAAAAAAACAAAAATTTGCATAGTGAGTAAGCTCACCTGACTACACATGTTGTGACAGCTGTGATGTTCAGCTGAGCATCTGATCACCTGGCTGCCTGTCAGTGTCAGCCATGTTGATGTGACGTCACTATCCTCTGATGAACGGATGAGGCGAGCGAGGTTTCCCCCCCCCCCCCCCCTCCAGGCTGGAAGTAGGGGCCGCATTCCTGGCCTTGTAAAAATAAGATAACTGATGAGAACGACTAACTACAGAACATTGACATCGGAAGACAACAGCACTAAACAGGGGTACGGTTACTTTTGCAGTTGTTATGGACAAACTTTTTAACAAAACTGCGATTTAGGGGAAAAGTTATGGTAGGGGAGGGGGGGGGGGGGGGCTCAGGGGGGGGGGGGGGGGGCGCGTTTTTCAATATTATCATTTAATATAAGGTTTTTAAGCAAAAGCCCGCTTTAGGACATAGTTTATAGATTCATAACATTGTCGTAGTTTGCCCGACCTGGGGTTTCGACCCTAGAACCTCCTGCTAACGTGCCATAGCTCTAAAAATTGAGCTACAGGCAACCACAGAACAAATTTGTTGGACTGTTGACTTCCATGATAAGAAGGAAGTTGCTCAAGGAGGACACGGTGGGAAACTTTACTTTAATTAATTTTCCTGGATTCTGATTAGTTTTCTAGAAAATAGTTGCCATTCCTACGTTTCAAGAAACTGGAAATAATTGATTTCATACACGAGTTTGAGCTTATCGCATAGTACACATGTAAAGTGGGCGGATGACAGCGCAGCCTCATGTGGGTCCGCGTGAATGCGTCAACCGCGCGACTTGTATGCCCGGCTACAAAACAACCATCTGCACACCGACTACAACTAGACCATGGTAAAACCACGGATCACATTCACGTTGATACTTGATTTCCCGTGTTAACGTAGGCTTCTGTTGCTACGGGACTCGATTTTATCCAAACAATCAACTACCTATTTATTCACCTGAACAAGGTCAAGTTGACCATCAAAAAAAAGAGAATCATTGCAATACGCTTCAAGTGCAAAAAATGCAACATACTCTAAGAGAAAATATTTCGAATTTAAAATTAACGCCAGTAAATACTTAATCGTATGCTTAATCAGAACGATAGGAGTAGAATTGAGAGAAGGTAGGATGAAGCTAACGGATGAATCGAATCTACAGACAAAATAGCCTGTTTTCCAGCGTTGCTGATTTTCAAAAATGTCTCCACTAGCCCGAGAAAATATTCAAGATTATCAAGAAATATTCTAGTTTTTCCGACATAATGAATATTACGAACGATGTAAATTCCGGGGATGATTGTAATAGTAGGAGGATATAGCGGAATAATAATAAGCTAAATGTAATGGATGCAACCAGATAAGTAACTTGAATGTAGACCAACGAAGCGAGGCCTTACTACGCCAAATCTAGAGTGGCTGCGCAGGAAATACAATTTTTTGAATTTACAAGTAACGCCAGTCAAGATTAATCGAACACAGAAGCGATAGAGTTAGAATTTAAAAGCTACGGGGTAGGATTGGATAAAATAAATCAATCTACAGACAAAATAGCTGTTGGACACGTTTTCTGATATCTAACGGTTTCAACGACGAGAGAAATCTTCGCAATTTATTAAGAAAATGATTTTCTACTTTTCTGACATGAGAATCGACGGAACGTGATTCCAATAGATGTAATTTATAATATAGGATATAGCGTATATAATACTGGGTATATACAATGGAGTGCACAGATAAAGCAAGATATAATGTAACTAACCTGGGCAATTTAGATTGCAAGCCCGTACGGCGTGAGGCTGCAAGGCTTGAAGACTGCTGAACGACTGATACGCGGAAGAACACGCACTGCACAACCGCTCACGCATTGCCTCACGTCATACACTGGCGCAATGATAAATGCGCAGGGCCTATATCTCCAATAAAAGTCAAGAGCCCCAATGTAATTTCATGATAATTTTGTTGTTGTTGTTTTGTTGTTTCTGTTTTTTCTAGCAGGTGGTGAGAACCCTTAATCGCTGGTTGATTTACTGCTGCTCGGACTTTATATTTTCTTCCCGTTTTGGCGACGAATTTTGAAATTTCTTTGACGGAGTTGAGAGTTAAATTGGAGAGGATATCAGTTTCTGTAATAGGATGTTGGATGTTGTTTGGTAGGGCTGAAAAGAGCGAGTCGCGCCATCTGTCGTAATGAGGACATACTAGTAGGAGATGCATTATGGTCTCGGGATCGTCGCAGTGGGGGCATTCAGGCGGGATATTTTGGTTGAATTTATTTTGATATGCGTTTAAGTGGCAATGGCCTATTCTGAGTCTGTTTACAGTGGCGTATCCAAGGGGGGGGGGGGAGAGGGGGGAGAAAACCCCCCCCTTTTGAAAAAAAAGTGGACAGGAGAAAATAAAATAACTACAAATTACCATCTAACTAAAGGAGGATTTTAGTAGATACAAAGTTGGTCATTGTGATGCTTTAAAACGCACAGATTTTCACCAAAATGACCTTGAAGAAGAAATTTTTTAAGGGGGGGAGGCCCCCCGGACCCCCCACTTGGTCATCGGCACATCTATGAAAAATTGATTGAACCCCCCATTTATGAATTCCTGGATACGCCACTGTCTGTTATGGTTATAATTTCTCTTCGGGTAAGTTTTTAAAGTCTTGGAACCAGGGTTTGGGCCTTATTGTCTTTGTATTTGGGCATAATGCCTTCCTTTCGTCTTATTTGTTTCTGCGTATGATTCATTCCACATATTAAATATCTTCTTGACGCTTATTGATTTAATTACTTGCGGGTCTAATTGAGTTGTTATCGGGAGTCTGTTTGATGATGCAGCTTGCTTTGAAGGGCGTCTACTGTTTCGTTTCCTGATATACCCATGTGGCCGGGATCCATTCGATGTTTATATTTAGGCCTGTTTTGGTAAGATGAGAGAGAAGGCTGGCCGCTATAAAGGAGAAATATCTCAGTTTTCCCATCAAAGTGGCTGTTTGATAAGGATGTGATACTCCCTTTTGAGTCTGAGAGAATAGTTGAATCTTGAAATCGATGAATAGAAATATATTGTAGGGCTTTGATTATGGCTATTGTTTCTGCCGTTGTAATTGGTATTCACTTGTTAGTTTGTATTTGAAGCCTGTTTTGTATTGTAATCGTAGAAGGCAGCGCCAACTCCTATTACTCCTTTGTTGTTTATTTTGGAACCGTCGGTAAAAATAAGTATGCTCCCTGGGTGCTTTTCTTTGATGAACTGGTTAAAGGAAGCTTTGGTTGTGATTGAGTTGGTACTATCGATACTGTTTTCGGCCGATATAAAAGGGAATAGGTATTTTTCTAGAGAGTGATATGTGTAAGCGTATTGGAGAGGCCAGGGGAAGCTGCTTATTAGGTGACTAACGTCTCTAAGGTAATTAGTCGCAGTCACTAGCACTGGGTAAATTCCTCCCGGGCGTCCTTCTTCCTCTTTTATATTAATTATGCTCTGTAATTTCCGGAGTGATGTAATAAGTTGATTGTTTTCTATTGTGTATTGTCTTGCCATGAAGTAGATAGCTGATTTGTAGGCACATAGGCGAATTGGTAACATTGCTGCCTCTGTCATGATTGAATGGTTTGGGGATGAGTGAGAGCCCTATGCATATACGGATTCCTTGTCTGAAAGCTCTCTCTATAGGACCTAGGTGGGTGGGGGTGGCGTTCCCATATACCAAAAGGCCGTACTCTATTTTGCTCAAAAGTCTGCTTCTTAGAATGGTTAGCATAATTTGTGGGTCAGCACCCCAACTTACTCCCTGTATGCATCTAAGGAGGTTTACTTCTCTTATACACTTGGTGTACAGGTTCTTGGTGTGGCAACTCCATGTAAGTTTATTATCGAGGTGTAAGCCGAGGAATTTGTGGTTGGATTTGAAAGGAATCTTTCTGTCTTTTAATTTGATTGATATTTCTCCGATATTATATCTTCTTCTTGTGAAAATCATTAATGCACTCTTTCCTGGGTTTGCTGATAGCTCTAGTCTGTCCAGTTCGTTTATTAGAATATTCAAACTTTGTTGTAGTTGAATTTGTGCTATTTGTAAGTTATCTGCGATTGTGTACAGGACTATATCGTCTGCAAACATGAGTATTATTGTATGTTTGGGAATATTTGGGGGCGCGCCGTTTCATCGACACTTCGTTTCATCGACACCGCCGTTTCATCGACAAATGCATTTAATATCTGAAATGTTCGTGACCACCGTTTCATCGACAACTTTGAGATGCCCGGCACCGCCGTTTCATCGACACCTTCGTTTGCTCGACAAAACTGCGAGTAGTAGCTGGTCCGAAAACATTCGCCTCGAGCGCGCTGCCGCTGCGCCGGCACAGCACGGCGGCAAGCTTGAATTCTACATTCAACGAGGTTAATGCATATTATTAAATATCATATTATTATATAATGCATATAAAACATGAAGAATCCTCCTTTGTAAATCAGTTTTTTATCTGAATTGGATAAACGTTTAATAAATAAATAAAAATTAAATTAATAAATAATGCAGACGACATAAATGATATGATAATAACAAATCATGGACAGGGTGGGGTGGAGGGGGAATTCGAATCTTTAGTTTATGTTTGAAGTTAGTTTGAAGTTCCTTGGTGTGTTTCTCGATTGTAATCTTAAGTGGATCTATCATGTAAATTACGTTTGTGGCAAACTTTCATTTGCGTGTTACGCTTTACGCCAAATAAGGAGTAGCTGTAGTAGAGAAACGATGTTGACGCTGTACTATGCCAATTGTTATTCTCACCTTCGTTATGGAATTTTATTGTGGGGACATTCCACTGACTGGCAAAGGGTTTTTAAAAAGCAGAAATACATTCTTATGACAATGTTTTTTTATAAAATGCAGAGATTCATGTAAGACGATTTTTAAAGATAACAACATTTTTACCTTTCCCTGTGTTAATATTTTAGAACAATTGAAGACAATTAAAAGTAATTTTAAGGACATTGTTAGTGTTTTTTAACTAATCACAAATACAATACCAGACGAGGCTACCTTCCAACCCCTCAACATAACAGCGCTTTGTTTGAAAATGGACCAAGATGTGCTGGTATTAAACTTCACAACAAAATACCAAGTTATATTAAGTCTTTTGATAACAATAGAGCTTTTAATAGAGTATATGAAGTTTTAGCCGCTTTTATTGTTTGTTTTTTTTGACTGTCCATAAACATTGATGTATCTTTTGTTTAACCAATGTACTTTCTTAGTAACATGGAAACTAATAAATATGAATATGAATATGAATAATTTGAAAGCTTCGCAAACGCTTTTTTCAGTCGCGTTAATGGATGAGCTTTTTTGTAAGTTTTTCGTCGGATCTCTTTACTTATCAAGTGCTTTTTGAACGCATTGTAGGTGATTGTTGTCAAGTTTCTATTTATTATAAACCTCAAAAAACATATATTAAAACCTTTATTTATATGGATTCTGGCAAATTTTTGCAACTTTTTCTTTCAAAAAGTAATACATTACCATTACCTTTATATCCATGTGAAATACGAACGTTTTAGCCCCACCCGTTTGGTCAGAATTGACCCAAGTGTCACGAAAATATCGCCATAAAAATCGAAAAAATCGTAAATGTACAATATTCATGAGAAATATTTCTTCGATTGTACCCAAAGACGTGGCAAGTCTAAGTTCAGAGATTTCGAAGGTCCCCTCCAATTTTAATCAAGATCGCATATGCCGTTTGCCCGGTAGCGTGCGTACAAACAGTTAGAAAAACAAAAACAAAAAACAAAAACATAAAAAACTAAAAAACAAAAACAAACAAACAAACAAAAAACATTGGAGCAAAATTTTTTGAGGAGTCAGTGAAATTGAAGTCTTCGCTTCGCTCATCCAATTATGTATTGATTTTCATCAAGGATATCTAGGTGCCCGTTAGGGCGCCGCAGCCAAGCCGCGGTGCGCTACACACTCAAGCACCTTATACACCAAGCAGAGTTGGGGTGATTTCGAGGTGTTACCCAGCCGTCATGTAACGTGATGTGAACTTGAAACTATCACAATCGAGGGATTTGGGTACCTGACAACACATGCCAAATTTTATTGGGGTACGATTATTCCTTCTTGGCAAAAAAAAATGGCTTGAAACATGCTCAAAATCACTTTAAGGATGTTAGCTACTGCTACTGCTACTACTGCTAACATCTAATACGTCGGCCCGCGATTCTGACCAGACGGGTGGGACTACAATGTTCATATTTTACATGGACATTAAGGTTATAGTAATATAGTCTCTTTTGAAAAAAAGTTGAAAAAGTTTGCTGGAAGGCTTCCAAATAAAGGTTTTAAAATAAGCCTTATACACTAGGCATACAATCAACAAGTAACCATAGTTACTTGACACTTGTTGACGGTATAAGCAGAGTTAGGCGGGAAAGTGCGATAGGTAAACAAATGGCGGACATTTTAAATTTTGCTTCTATGTGTGAAACGAGAAAAGTTGTCATTATACTCTCAAAAAACAAATCACAAAACGTCCTGACCTAGGCCAGATGTAGAAAATTATTATAATACAACAGTGTAGGTCTAAAGTTCATTCGGCTTAGATAAAATTAGTACGTACATTACATGTTGACAAGCCTAGCCAACCCTAGGCCAGCACAACATTTTTCTGCCCGGTGGTTCTGCCACACAATACACACAAACACAATGTCGAAGCAAGGTTTTCGAATAATATGAGCTTGCTCGTCTGTTTGTTTACATAATTGCAACAATCAAATCATTTCATGCAACTCGTCTTTCGATTGGCCCGCGTTTATAAAGGCATGCAATCTAGAATAAATATAGAACTTTTTCGAGTCTTTGCTACACGCAAATCTTTTTAAAGTGTTTGGATTTCGTGATACTCTTTCAACTCACAACCCATGACGTTTTCCACGATACCGTTCAAGATACCAATTCCTTCGAAAACGAAACGACTTCGTTTTCAAATTGCGTTTTCACTCATCTCCCACGAAATCAAGAATTGGGGTCCAGTCCTTGTACCGTCGTTATACCATGGTTATACCACCTATACCCGGGATGTACATGAATCCGGGTCTAGATATTTTACATCCTATTGTTATTGCTAATACCATAAAAATTAAATCAACTTTGATAAAAATATTATTTTTTAACAAATAATTTTGTAATAGAACTTGAAAAAGTATGAGATCACACACATAACAAAAACTTGTAGAAATACAGCCAAACCTTACACACTCAAAAGGAATGAGATCTAAAAAAAGGGCCAAGCTCATCTACCCTTCCACATTTGCGCATTCTTAATTCATAAACGTACAGTGTCCCATAACAGCATCCTCGAAAAGCTTGGCAAAATAGAATTTGCATGTTTACGTTTAAATTAATTAGAAAAAAAGAACTTGGATAAACTATTACGTTAAATTAATAATCGCACATTCTATTTTGCCAAGCTTTTCGAGGATGCTGTTATGGGACACTGTACGTTTATGAATTAAGAATGCGCAAATGTGGAAGGGTAGATGAGCTTGGCCCTTTTTTTAGATCTCATTCCTTTTGAGTGTGTAAGGTTTGGCTGTATTTCTACAAGTTTTTGTTATGTGTTTATTATAACACAGAATCTAGTGGAACAGGTATTTCGTTAGAATCAAGACAATATTCGGACTTGCATGCTCTTCGATATTAAAATCTAAGGGCAATGCCAGTCTGCAAGTTTAATGTATACTATTTTTACACTTCTCAAGCGTACTTCTCAAACTGTAGTTTGAACAAAATTATCCTAAATAATAAGAAAATAATAGGAAGGCTATGAAATCATTGCTGCCAAAAGCATAGTATGATATAAATTTAAAAAAATACATTTCAGAAATTTAAAAAATATGAATAGGTACATTAGATCAAACATAGCCAGAAAATGTCAAACCATAGATATTTTATAAAACCTCAGATGAGACAACATGCAATTTGCCTATCATTTGGACAACGAATATTCCATTTTGGAGGACATTTGCGTTATGTGCCTAATAACTCGATTTTGGAAAAGTAACTCTACAACCCCAAACCACATAGTTTTTTATTATTTTGATGGTCCGTCCGTGATGCACATACGATTGAGCGTACGTATAGCCATTGAGTGTATCTATATTTTCTATACTATACGGTATGGATCTACGAGAACGTGGGTTCGAATCCGTATGAGGCATGTTTTATGGAAGCAACAGAATAAATCATCTTTTAGTTTGCAGAGGATCGCCGATTTCCATTTTCTCGTCCCATGTGGCTATTCAACTCCACTCATCTACCTTGGGCAAGCGACCACGGTTTACTGTATAGTGTAGACTGTACAAATTTTTAATTTTAATCTTTTAGAATTAAACCTGTTATAGGGTGAAATATGCCCCTCTTCAGGTTAACTTAGGTATGTTGCTGATAGGACAATTTTTGAAGGGATGTCCGAGATCAGTATATAAGAGGACTCAATCCCTGGCATTCGCATTAACGACTGAGGAAAACCTCGGAAAAACCTTCTGTCAGGATTGCCGGTCTCGAGGGGATTCGAACGCGGGACCTCCCGAATCAGAGTCGAGCCCTTAGCGCCCAAGCCAACACTGTCGGTGTAGACAGTAGATTATGACTATGGGCACCACTCTTGTAGCTTTGAAACTAATGGAGGGTGCCACCGCATTACATATTATTATAATTATGATCATCTAGTATTGAGGTGAGTATTGTCTCGAGCGTCAAGAGCTCGACTCTGATTCGGGAGGTCCCAGTTCAAATCCCGCTGAGACCGGCAAGCCTGACTGAAGGTTTTTTCGAGGTTTTCGTCAGTCGTTAATTCAAATGCAAGGGATTGAGTCCACTTAAATAGCCCTCGGACATCCCTTTACAACTGTTTTATTCGCAACCTAGTTTTATAGGTTTTAACCCAAACTTGGAAGTCCCAAAAACAATTATTCGTAAAAGCTACATGGCATTTGTTATAGTCAGGAAGCTGTTCATACAAATTGTTCGTCTATACGTTCCACTCCACTCGCCGGCAACTTAACTATTTGTGTGATGATTATAGGATTTAAGTGGAGTATAATTATTTTATTTTATTTAAAGAAAGAATGAAAATCGTATGGAGAGTCTACCCACTCAGTCCCAGAACTGATTTTCAGTGGGGGACATTAAAATTAAAGCCGATCAAGCCATTAGCAGGCGCCGACACCATCGACGAGCGAATCAACCAGATAGTTACACCGGCATATTTTAAGTGGGGAACACCGGTCAATCAAGCTGGACACGATTCCATCTGCGGACAATACCAGAAACAACGAGGACGATTCGGAACAACCCTAGAATGTATTGTCTATGTGCACGAATCGCCATAACGCGTCTCTGGTAAGACTGTAATGTATTGGTACCGTAGACTCTGCTGTTAACTGGTTATGTGAATTTTAAAATATATATACATAGTTATTTTATTAGTTTTAAAGTTAGAAGAGTTCATGAAATGATATTTTAAACACTTAAATGGAAAATAACTTTATTATATAGTAGTAACATTTAACATAAAATCTACATTAAGAGAATTATCACTCTTTTTCGAAACAAAAATAGAGTATTGGGTCACGGATTTGGCGGTTGATTGTGTTGGATTTTTGTATACTGCTTCGCTCCCAATTTTGTTTGCCTATGTAGAAATAGAACAGCATGGGATGTTTGCAAATCCTTATATTTGTTTTTGTTTGCTTTGTTAGCCCTTTATAGGGCAGTGGTTTCTATATTCTTTCGAAATCTACAAAATAAATCTGCCAGTTTTTCATACTTTACACCCGGTCAAAAAGCTGCTTTGTTTTGTTCTGAATTGGTAGCATTTTTCCTTATTAAATTCTAATGATTAAAACGATTTTTATAATGAATCAAAAATCAAATTGTGTATAAAACACAAATTTCCGGGATGTCCCGGATATTTTGTTTGCCTGTAGTAGATTCAATTATTTGAACATGGAAAAAAATTGAAAATAAATAAATTAAATTAATAAATTAATTTTTAAAACATCTTCAACTTAGTAATGATTTTTTCACAGAACAACATTAAATCCGAATAACACTTGGCAACTCAATGTACCAATTACGCTCATCCAACAACGCGGCGGGACTTAAGCGTTTTACTAGGTTATTTATTTATGTATCAACAGAGATTGATAACGGGTCTAAATTGGTTGAGATTTGACATTTTGCTTGTGTAGACATTTTGGATAACATGCTACAGTTAAAAGTTTGTACTAGACTAGAAGTTGCAATGCATATCATTCGAAAGATAGTAGTCAAAATAAGGAAGAACATATTTTATGACATAAATTTAAGAGTACATTGAAAGTGAAGTGCATGTTAATTTCCTTAGAAGTTTGAACCGAAAGTACCTACTTTTGGCACCACTGCATTCCAATCACTAACATCCCTAAGGGTTACTGTAAAATTCATTTCGTTTTGAGTATCATTATGAAGATCTGTTTTTATATTAAATGAATCGGAGTAGGGCAATTTTCATGAGAAATTATTCATCGATTCCATTTTAAATCGTGGCAGATATGAATTCAGAGATTTCGAAGGTGTTCAGAAAATTTCGTGACATTGAAGTAGCCGTTTGGCCAGAATCGTTAGAATAAACGCAAATACAATTAAAAATTAATCATTCCATAATATGTTTTTCTCCAATGTAGTGTAGTGGAGTCTCCGCTTTGCTCGCTACACTAATCCCAAAACATGCCTAAGTCTTAACATACTATTTAATTTGCATATTGTAATTAGGCATATATAATATTTGTTCTATTAAGTACTCTCATGCCAGCATTTCACATCCATGTATCTAAGTCACATTTACAACTATAATAAACACCTACGGTTGTGATTTGTGAATGTGTATGTAACACATACTTATGGCATTTGCAAGCAACTGCAATTCAGTATAAATTGGGAATTTGATATATATCCTGCTATCTAAAAGACATTCATATATTTATTTTCTACCATGTATCAAGCTACAGAGATACAAATTTACTAACGTTCAATAATTAACACCAAACAGATCAACATTTTAAAGATCTTACATTTATTTCCAAGCATGCATCAATCAATCGTAAGGTTAGGTATACGATTCACACATGACAGTGAATATGTACACATATTATAAAGTAGGCCTACCTCGATTTGGTTGTATCCAAAGTAATTTTTGTGTCGCTAAAATACGGCTTAGATGCATGTTTAGTTAAGAACTAAAATAACTTAAAAAATGACTTATATTAATTTAGTGTTTAAGATGAAATAATAAAACAATGTGCTATGTAACTAAACGTTTGATTGATTTTTAGTGATAAAAAATGTATTTTAATTCTGCTAGCTGGAGTTTGTTCTATTAGTTAAACAACTCCCACTAAAGAACTCAAACCAATTCTTTAAGGAACGTCAAGATGAACAAAGTTAATACATATATAATATATTTATAATAACTATAGACAGAAATTAAAAAAGGGCCCTCACCGGGGAATGGACCCGGGACCTTGGCTGTTCGAGCTCTGCTCTTACTAACTGGGCTATGAAGACACTAGGTTATTTTTGGGTTATTTTCGATTGGTACGCAAAACGGTTGAAGCCGATAGCGGCCGAAACTTTATTTGTACCGTCTGGCAAAGAAAATCGTACATCGAACGATATTTGAGAAAATTGTTTTTCCTTATAATGAGGTGGAAGGCAACGATGTATAGAAACAATATAATACAAATCGTCGCTCTAAATTAACTGTAGCACCTAGCTCAGAGTTTCTACTTTTGTCACAAAATTTGGTTACGTTACGTCCCGCCCCAAAAAATTAAAAAAATATATTTTCCTGTTATATTTGACCTCACTTTATCTAACATTGCAGTCATTTTTCTTTGATTTTAAAATATCGTTTAGAAACCGATACAATAGCTTTAAATATAATCGTATCTAGCTACCAGGATTACTTGCACCTTTAGACACTATAATCTTATGAAGGACTATTAGTATAATTATTGTTCTCAGAAGATCATACACAATGATTCAATAGATATCATACTGATATATATGCTTTTGTCTGTGTGTTTTCACGCATTTAAAAAAATCAAATCTTTTATTTTACTAGGAAAACGCTTCAGTCCCGCCACGTTTATGGATGAGCGTAATTTTTTAAACGAAAAAAGCGTAAAATTGCGATTTTTTTAATAAATAATTTTTCGATTACGCTCAAATTTTACACAAATATATTAATTGATAAAATTAAAGTTCTGTGAAAAAAATCATTACAATCGGATAAAGCATGTAGGTTTTATAAGTAGAAGAAATGTTTAAAATTGAAAAGATCGTAAAATTGCGATTATCATAAAAAATGATTTATCGATTACGCTCAAATTTCACACGAATTATTATTTATTCATAAAATTAAGGTTCTGTGAAAAAATCATTACAATGGGATAAAGCATGTAGGTGTTATAAGTCGAAGAATGTTTTAAAAATTTAAAAAATCGTAAAATTGCGATTTTCACAAGAAATAATTTTTCGATTGCGCTCAAATTTCACACGAATATATTAATTCATAAAATTAAGGTTCTGTGAAAAAATCATTACAATCGGATAAAGCGTGTACATGTTACAAGTCGAAACATTTAAAAAAAAATCGAAAAAAATCGTAAAATTGCGATTTCCATGAGAAATAATTTTTCGATCGATTTTTCTAACCGTGCAGTTCTTCGTTCAGAGATTTCATAGACCTCCATAAAATTTCATCGCAATTGGAGTATTGGTTTAGCTGGAATCGTGTTCATAGACACACAAAAATACAAAAAAAAAAAACATTCCGGATTTTTGTCTCCAGTGTAGTGAAATGGAATCTTCGCTTCGAGGAAAAAATTCAACTCATTGTTGTAAATATTGCATGATATTGTTTATAGCGCGGATCCTTACTACAAAATTTATCACATATTGCTCGTACTATTTTGCATTCGATCACATTGTGAGTAAAGTTAAAAGCGCATTTGTTTGCCAAAGGCAACTGAACAATACATGGATGTGCTCACTTATTTGGGTATTTCAATTAAGATTTACGTGGTACAGTGTAAACATCTAATGAATACATCTGCGGCTTAGATGTGGATTTGTACTTTCATGAAGAGTTGAGAGAGAGAGAGAGAGAGAGAGAGAGAGAGAGAAGAGAGAGAGAGAAGGAGAGAAGAGAAGGTTGGCAGTGAAGCAATGCTAAACATTATGCAAAGTGCATTCTTCTTTGTTTAATTGTTTATTTTTAAATTTATCTCTATCATGGTCAGTGATACAAACTAATTCACAAAGGAGGACAATTAGCTTATGTAGAACCAGCCACGTCCAAAACTCCTTGGGTTTTAACAGTCCATACCTTGATTTAATTTTTACGTAATGAAACAGTAAAGTAATTACATATTTTCTCGAAAAATATACCGTTGGAATATAACCAAAAAATGTGTTTTTACAACGGAGGTTTTCAAATCAGTAAGTAAATATTTCATAACACAAGTTATATTTTACACATATGCATTGAAAGATAAAAACTTAACGTATTTTTATAAAAATTGAAGTCACGATTATTTTATTAAATTGCCACATATTTTGCCAATCTTACAGTACATAATTTATATTTGGATGACGTAGCGAGCGTAGCGAGTGGAGCGAAGACTTCAATTTCACGGACCCCCCAAAATATTTAGCTCTGGTGTTTTGTTTTTTTTTTTTTTTTTTCCGTCTGTTTGTTCGCTCGATTCCGGCAAGCATATGCGATCTTGATGAAAATTGTAAGGGACCTTCGTTTTCTCTGAACTTAGAGGTGTATTGTTTTTGGTACAATCGAAAAAATATTTTCATGAATATCGTACTTTTACGATTTTTTTCGATTTTTAGTGCGATATTTTCGTGACATTTGGTCCGATTCTGACCAAACGGGTGGGGTACACGTTTATATTTCACATGTACATTAAGGTTATGGTAATGTAGACCTTTTGAAAAAAAAAGTTGAAAAAGTTAGCCAGAATTCATAGAAATAAAGGTTCTAATATAAGTTTTTCAATTTTTAGAGCGATATTTTCGTCCCATTCGGGCCGATTCTGACCAAACGGGTGGGGCTAAACGTTCAGATTTCCACATGGACATTAAGGTTATGGTAATGTAGTACCTTTGAAAGAAAAAGTTGAGAAAGTTAGCCAGAATCCACAGAAATAAAGGTTTTAATATGAGTTTATTGAGGTTTATAATACCAATTAACACGTAACAATAGAAACTCTGTTCAACAATCACCCACAATGCATTCAAAAAGCCTTGCAAAGGAAAGTGCAAAAAAACGCAAAAACGCAAACAAAAAATTACAAAAACGCTATCCATCAAAGCGCGGGACTTTAGCGTTTTCCTAGTAGTTTGCCATTTTTATCGAATATAGATTATATACGCAATAAGCGTTAATAACACGTCTAGAGTTGCATGCGGCACTTAATTAATTTGCTCATTGATCTATGTATGTGTGTTATCAACTATACAATAACCATACAATAACGATACTTAATATGTTTTTGAAAAATTCATATCACATCGTATAACTTACTAGCAAGAACTACTAACTAGGCCAACATTTTGTGAAGCACTTATGCTAGGAGCAAAACAAAATCAGCGCGCCAGACGATTTTTCGGACCAGCTACTACTCGCAGTTTCGTCGAGCAAACGAAGTGTCGATGAAACGGCGGTGCCGGGCATCTCAAAGTTGTCGATGAAACGGTGGTCACGAACATTTCAAATAAAAAATCAATTTGTCGATGAAACGGCGGTGTCGATGAAACGAAGTGTCGATGAAACGAAGGCGACCCGAATATTTTTGTCTAATTGCCGGGTGTATAAAAGGTACAAGAGGGTGCTTAGAACCGCCCCTTGGGGTAGGCCCTTGTAAGTTGCGGGGTTAGAATAGCTGTGAGAGCGATTTAATCGTGCGATTTTTTAGATATTTTCTATCCATCTCGCTACTTTACTGGATACCCAGCTTGCTTAATTGCTCACGTATCAAAGATCTATTTACGAATCGTAGGCTTTTTCGATATCTAAGAATACCGTTACATGACTTTGTTGCTGTTTAGCGTACTTGAGCGTCGTTGTAATTCTGGCTATGCTATCCATGTACTTCTGCCTTTCCTGAATCCATATTTATGTTTTGGGAGCTTGTTGTGATATTCTAACCATCTTTCTAGTCTGCTTTTAATAAGTCTTTCCATTGCTTTGCCTATGACGGACGTTAAGGCAATTGGTCTGTACGAAGCTACTTTGGTTCTGTCCTTGCCTGGTTTTAGGATTGGTACTATTTCTGAAGTGCGCCAGTCGTCGGGGATAACTTCATGTTCCCATAGATTGTTTAAAGTTTTTAGCAAGGCTGCTCTTCCGCGTTCGGACATGTTCAGAATCATGATTGGAGTTATGCCGTCCGGTCCGGGGGCGGACTTGGATCGAAGTTTCTTTATTATATTATCTAGCTCTCTTGCTGTGAAGCTTTTGTCTAGGTCCTGGGACTGGATGTCGTCGTCGCTGTCCTCTTTGTCCGTACTTACGTCCTGTACATTTGGTACGAAGTCAGGTGCAATTAATTTGGCGAACTCCTCCGCGAACTCGTTCGCGTCCCCGGGGCTGGGGGCCGCCGTCAGTCTCCTCCCTTTGAACCAGCCCACCCTCCTCCATATCAACGAGAGGGGTGTTTGCCGGTTTATCGTGCTGCAGTAGTCGTGCCAGCTTTTTTTCCGCTCGTCTCTCAAGGTGTATTTCGCTTTGGCTACCGCTTTTTTTAAATTGATGTAATTCGCCATGGATGGCTCTCTTTTGTACGATTTCCAGCATAGTTTGCGCTCTGCTACGACTTTGGCGCACGTGGAGTTCCACCATGGTACTGGTTGTTTCTGGGATAAGTTATATTTACGCTCGTACGTGCATCTTTTGGGGTTTCTTTGGATGTTGTTCGTAAGGGTGTTGTAGTAGGTTATCGAGTCACTATGTTCGGGGTGTCAAACTGGTCACTTAGTTTGTTATATTTTTGCCAATCAGATTCTTACTTCTTGGTTTTTAGGAGCTTGGATTGTATGTCGCAGGTGCGGTGGATGATTGGTGTGAATAATGATAGGGAAGTGGTCGCTCCCGTGTAGGTCTGGTAGCACTCTCCAAGTTAGTAAGGGAGCCAGATGACAGGGGACCAGGGTGATGTCAGGGGTTTTACGGGGGAAACGGATTTCTAGGGATGAAGGGGGGGTCGAGATTGTTGATTATGGTGAGACCCTATTCTGGATAGTGCCCCGCAATTAGGGTTTCCTTCCTGGCAGGTCTTTTTGGGGTCCCACGCTGGGTGGGGGGCGTTTATATCTCCGCAGAAAATGGATTTGTAGGAATTTTTGCTTAGCATCTTTTTCCCAAATAAATTTTTAAAAATTTGTTTGGAATTGGGTTTTTTTTCTGAAACCCGGAAAAATTTGATTTCTTGATTAGTTGAAAATGAGATTTTAGCACCATTATTAAAGGCCCGCCCCCGTCTGATGTAGTGTATATCGGCGTGAATGGGTTTTTTTTGGCTATTAGTACCCCTACCCCCCCGTATCCATCTTCTCTGTTTTTTCTCTTACTAGTTTCGTAATTAGTAGCTTTTTATCGGAAGGTTTGAGCCGGGTTTTTTCCTGTAGGGCAAACCAAGAGGGTTTTTTGAAAGTGTTAATTTTTCCTTGTAAATCTGTGGTGTTGCTGTGGTTTCTGTGGATATTCCTTGGATTATCCAAAATTTCCCAAATGTTGATAGAAACTGATCCCGGGAAAATATCTAGTAAAAATTAAATTGTGTTTTTGGGAAAATTTATTGTATGCGTTGCAGCTTAGATCCTTTGATTTTGAAGGGAATTTCGCAGAGCAAGTTTGTTTTTTAAATGTACGGTAGTTTGGATTTTAAAATTTTTTCCCCTTAGATTTTTGTCTTGTTTGTATTTTTTGTTGTGGGTTTCCTTTGTTTGTTTTTTTGGAGTTTTGTTCTTTTTTTTAAATTTTATGTTTTTGACTGAACAAATTCCCGGGTCCTCCTCGCGGGAAATATAGGGGGTTTCGTTAATTTGGGGGTATGTCCGGGGGTGATATTTTTGGGGGCTGCTCCCCTTGGGCCATTATCTCTGCCCAAGAAGCAGCTGCCCTTTGGGGGGAAATATCAAACCGTCGTTACTGCTGGTTGGTTTTTTTTTTGGCGTTTTGGGTTTTTTTGGCTATGTTTTTTTTGATTTTGGGGGAATTTGGTTGTCATTTATTACGGGAGCTTTTTTGGGCGCCCCTTTGTTTTGTCTCTAGCTTCCTGATTGATAGATGTTCAGTTTTCTTAATTTTCGAAATTTCCCTTCTTTGATTGTAAACCGGACAGCTTTCGGATATGGATGGGTCAACCCACGAAATTTTTTCATCGTGGCTCACCTCACATAATGAGCCCACTTTTGTGTTCCCCTTTACCGCAATTGACACACTTTTGGGATCCTGTCACATCGGGACATGAGTGTGCCCCTAGGGGGAAAACATTTTGTGCCTGTAGCCCCTTTTAAATGTACGGGTTGACCTCGGGGTTGACTAAATTTTAAACTGGATTCTACGGGGAGCCTAACCCCCTAAAAAGTGATTAGAATTGTACCTGTAGGTTTAAATTCATACTGGCCTTCTTTTGTTATAATTTTCTTAGTGAATCTCCTGATTTTGAAAAATTTTTGGGACTGCGTTTTTGCGTATTTAAAAATATTTTCCCATCCGGGATGCTGGGGTCTACCCCTTTGACTACCCCTTGGACGTATACGCCCCCTAGAGGCGCGAAAGCGTTTGGGGAGAGGGTTTTTCCGATTTGTTTTTTTGTAAAGTTTAATTGCTACTTCTATTTTGGCGGGTTTTTTTATTCTCATCCTCGTTCTTTTCAGTTTTGGTTTATAGGGGCCTTTTTTTGGGAAAATTTGGGGATGTTAATTTATTTCCCCCAACTGCCCATGGAGTGGGGCAAATAAATGTGTTGCGGGCATTTTCCGGGATTTTATAACGTAGGATTTCTGATGTTTTTTTCCCAAACTTTGTTATTTTAAAGGGCTTGAATTTTATCGGGTGTTTTGTAGGGGGGCTTTTTTTTTTGTTGCCGGGTGACGGATTGGTCCCAAAATTGGATTTGGGGGCCCGGGAGGAGGATTTTTGTCTGGGATTGGATTCGGGTTTTGGGTTTTGGGGATTGGCTTTGGCTTAAAAAACGGATTTGGTTGTGGTTTAGGGGGGTCTACAGGTGTTTTCTTTCGGAATATTTTCCCTGTTCTTTCGTCGCTATCGTCGCTATTATCTCTTCCTCTCTTCGGGATTTTTCCTTTTTTGGTTTTTTCCATGGGGGGACGGCGCCCGGGCCCCTAGGGATTTTCCTCGTCTGCCTTTTTTTACGCCCCCTGCGAAATTTTTTTAAATTTGTAAACGTCCAAACACTGGGGGAAAACACTGAACACATCCCATTCACCCCTAACACGAGGGAACCCTAAAATTTTAATATCAAAAGCAAAATATTTAATTTCATAAAATTTTAAAGGTAAAGCGTGGATTTTTCTGGGTATTTCGATCATCATAATAGTATTTTTTTTTCCCCCCCTTTTCTGTGTTTCGAGTTGGGTTTACCTTTTTTTTTTAACTGGAGTACGTGATGAAATAGTTTTAAAGGGTTTCAGTGTTTTGACTGATGGAGATCCCCTGGAGTTTCCCGTCATCTTCGTGCAGTTCGGGGCTCCAAGGTTTTAAACTTTTCCGTGCAAGCCCAAACCGGGAACCATTGGCCAAGGGGGGTCCCGGAGGGGGGGGGGGGCCTGGCGTGGAAAGGGAAACCCGGAGGCAAGGCCCCCCCCCCCCAATTTTTTGCCCCGGGGGGGGCAAAGAAACTTCGTTTAAAGGGGGTTGGGTTGAGGGGTTTTAAAAATATCTTATAAATTTTTAAAATTTTTGGGGGGTGAAAAATTCGGGGTTTCAAAGAGTGGCCCGAATGTTTGCGAATTGGGCGGGTTTGCCTGAAAACTTTTTTTAAATTTGGGCCCCTTTAGAAATTTTAAAAAAAAAATGGCTCACACCTTGTCCCTTTGACTGACAAAATACACAATTCACAATTTCGTCTTTGGATTTTTTGACTTAAAAAACCTTTTTATTTTAAAATCAACAAGATCCCTGGAACCAAAGGTCCCAGATACTTGTCCATCCCCCGTGGGAAAAAAATAGGGAAAAAATTAATATAGTTTTTCCCAAATTGGGGTTAAAACCAAAGTATTGATGTTCAGTAAACCATCCAGCCTTTTTATTCCCCAATAAAAATTCCCAAAATTTTAAGTGGCATTTTTCAAAAAAAATTTTTTAAAACTTCCCCCTAGATTTTTTAAAGAAAAAAATAAATTTCCCTTTTAAATTGCAACAATGAAAAAATCCTCCCCTAAAAAAAATGAACGTTGTTCTTGGGGTTGCACCCTACAGATGTGGGGTTAGACCTGCTCTGTGGGTTTTAAATATCTTGCTCCAACGAAAAAATGCAGATGCTTTATAGTGGTAGGGGTAGAATTTTTCTAGAAGGGATCTGGGGGGGGGAAAGGGGAAAAAACTGACACTTTTCACAATAGTATTATAAAAAACACAGAATGAACATGGACATGAAAGTGAAAATGAAATTTTAACGTGACCCCTAAAAATGAACATGAACCCTGAACGGAAACATAAAAAAAGAACATGCCCTAAACATGGGAAAGTGAACATGAACATCCCGTAAACATAACTGAACGTTTTTTGGGAAAGTGAACGTGAACCCTAAACCCTAAAAGTGAACGTGAAAAAAGGAAAAATGAAAATAAACATGAAAAATGAACGTGAAAGTGAATATGAACATGAACGTAAACATGAACATGAACGTGACCATAAACATGAACATGAACGTGAATGTGAATATGAACATGAACGTAAACATGAACATGAACGTGACCATAAACATAAACATAAAATGAAAGGGAATATGAAAAATGAACTAAACCCTGAACATTAACGTGACCTCAACCCTTAACATGAAAAGGAAAAAAACATGAACCCCGACCGTAAACATGAAAAATGAAATTTAAAAGCGAAATAAACGTGAACATGAACAGAACGAAAAATGACCCTTAACGTGACCGTGAAAATGAACATGAAAGTAAACAAACATGAACTTACCTAAAAATGAACATGAACTTTAACATAAACGAAACTGAACTGAAAGTAAACAGAACATGAACTTTACCGTGGAAAAAGGGAAAATGAAGTGGCCGGGAAAACCGTGGGAAAATGAACATGAACGTAAAAAAAACATGAAAGGGAAAACCCTAAACATGAAAAAACTTGAAAGTGCACATAAACGTAACATGAACATACCCTGAACCTAAACAGAACTGAACGTGACCGGGGGGGACATGAAAAAATGAAAATTGAAATTGAAAATAAAAGTGACATTTAATAGAACCCTAACCTGAACGTGAACCCTCAAAATGAAAGTAAAAAAACATGAAAGTGAACATGAACATAAAAGTAAACTGAACATGAAAATAAAGTAACAAACATGACCGTGAACCCCGGGGCCCAAAATGAACGTAAACCAAAAATGGGAAAGTGAAAAATGAACATGAAAGTAAAAAATGAAAATGAACCTGAACGTAAAAAAACATGAACGTGACCGTAAACATGAACTAAACTTGAACGTTACTAAACGTGAACATGAACATGAACCCTAAAAATGAACGTTAAAAATGAACTGACCGTGAACAGAACGTAAACATGAACTGAATGTGAAACCGGGGAAAATGAACATGAACGTTTAAAAAAACATGAACATGAAACCCTAAACATGCCCCTGAAAAAGTGAACGTGAAACCCTGAACATGAAAAGTGACCGTGAACATGAAAATGAATGTGACCGGGGAACATGAATGAAAAGTAAACAAAAAATAACCCTTTAACGTAAACATTAAAAATGAACGTAAACATGAAAAGTTAAAAAAAACGTGACCGTGAACATGAACGTAAAAATTAACATGGGAAAGTGACCCCTGAACATGAAAAATGAAAAGTAAACAAAAATGAACATGAACGTAAACAAACATGAACGTGAACATGAACATGAACGTTTAAAAATTAAAATGAATGAACTTAAAAAAAACGAACGTGACCGTAAAAGGAAAATAAACCCTTTAAAGTGAAAAATAAAAGTGAAATGAAAAATGAACGTAAACATGAACCCTTAACATGAACGGACCGTGAACATGAAAGTGAACGTGACCGTGAACATGAAAGTGAACGTTAACATGAACATTAAACCGGGGGGGCCATGAAAATTAACGTAAAAAAACATGAAAAAAGACCGTAAACTGACTTTAAATTGAAATTTAAAAATAAACGTGGGAAAATAAACATGAACGTAAAAAAATGGCATAAAGTTAAACCCTGAAAATGAACATTTGAAAGTAACCCTGAACATGAACGGGGCCCTGACTACCGTGATCATAACATGAACCCTGACCGTGACCGTAAAAATGAACATGAACGTGACCGTGAACATAAACATTAACGTAAACTGAACATGAACGTGAACATGAAAAGAACGTGACCGTGAAAATATTTCATAAAATGCCCCTGAAAAATGAACAAGAAAGTAAACATGAAAATGAAAAGTAAAAAAACATGAAAGTGAAAAATGAACATGAAAGTAAAAAAAAATGAACGTGAACATAAACCCTGAAACATGAACTTGAAAGTGAAAAATGAAATTGAACGTGAACATAAACTTAACATGAAAAATGAAAAAATTTAACAAGTAAAAATGATGACAAAATAAATTCTTTGTAGCAGATTGGGTTTCACTTAAAAACTGAGCGGAAAAGAAAATTAATTTTGTGGCAGATCGTAAAGTACCCGCGTACCTCAACGTAGGAAGTGATTTAAAGCCGATGAAAAACCAGCAGGATCAAGACCCAGCACTGATCGGGGTAGGGGAAAGAAAATTAAATGTGTGGCAGATCCCTTTCTAACCCCCGGGACCGCAACGTAGGAAGATGATCCAACGGGCCCATGAGAACTAGCAGATCCAAAATTTCCCCGCACTGATCCTAGGGAAGAAAAACTTAAGTGTTTGGCAGATCGTAAAGTACCCGCGTACCTGCAACGTAGGAAGATGATCCGCCGATGAAACCAGCAGGATCAAAATCCCAGTAACTGGGTCGCTAGGGGGGGGGGGGGGGGGGGGGGGGGAAAAGAACTTAAGTTGTGGCATATCGTACGTCCCGCTAACCTGCAAAGTAGGAAAATGATTTTTCGGCCCATGAGAACCAGCAGGATCAAAATCCCAAATATGGGTCGCTTTCATTCCCTTTCCCAAAACCCACCTCCTTCACTCCTGTGGAAACAAAAATAGGGCTGGTTATTCTTTAGTTGCGAAGATAAAAACCCTGTTTGGGATTAAAAAAACGATGGCTCAAAAAATTTTCTTTATTCCAAGTTATTCTAGCGCAGTTAAATAGGAAAAAGCCAATTTTTGTTGTTGACGTGTGAGGGGGTCATGTGTTTTAGTACCCGGAAACATTTGCATTTAAGTTGAATTGGGTGTAATAAAGAAGGGGATAAATGATGGGGTTTTTTAGTTAATTTTGGGATAAGGGCGCGTCAATTGTATGACCACCAAAGCCCACCCTAGTTTTATGATAGGCAGGGAAGAAAAACCATGCCGGTCCAGCCCCTTTGGGGTGGGAAAGAAAGAGAATGTCGAGGTACCCCAAAACTTGGGTCGCTCACTCTTCCCTTTAAAACAACTTTTTCGTTTTTCCCAGTTATTTTTTAATTATTTTTTAATTATTTGGGGGTTGCAAAAAAAAAAAACCGTATAGTTTTTACGGGTCGCCTTCGTTTCTCGACACTTCCCTTAATGTGAATTCAAAATTTCCGCCCTGCTGTGTGCCGGCGCGGCGGCAAACGCGCTCGAGGGAATGTTTTTCGGACCAACCCCCCCCCCCCAACCCACCCCGCAGTTTTTCGAGCAAACGGAGGGGTCCCATGAAACGGCGGAGCCGGGCTTTTCAAAGTTTTTCGGTTTAAACGGTGGTCCCAAAATTTCAAAATTTTTAATGAATTTGTCGAGGAAACGGCGGTGTCGATGAAACGAAGGGGACCCGAGATTTTTGACTAATCGCACAACAGGGTTTAAAAAGAGTTATGAAAAACCCCTTTTGGGTTTGGGGGTTTAAATTATAAACAGCAGGAACATTATTTTGTTTAACATTTGTTTATTTGTGTATGGTTTTTACGGAACAGAAGCTAATGAACAATTACTTAATTTCTGCTTCCAGTTATAAATGGTTTATTTTTTCAATAAAATAAGAAGAAGGTGGGGGGAGAGATACAACAAGATGACAGCGCGTCAATTTAAACATCCATGCTTATTTCTATAGCTTATGCAAAGTTGTGGAAATACCGAAAATGCCAAGATAATTGAAACTTGATAACAACTTTATCATTGCTCGCATTGCAAACTCTATAAGGGCCGGTACACAATAAATTGATACGAAATCAGTAATAACTTATAACTTTTCTCATTTTCGTTAATCGGGAAACACTCCCGTAGGTGGGATTGATTTCTATGAAAAAACTTATAACTGATTCAAAATCTTAGTCTTAGTAGTAGAGCAAACACACGACAAAATTGCCGTGAAACTGTGCTATTGTGGGCAAAGAGTCTATTAACTAAAGTTGTCGTGTCTAACGACAACTAGAGTGACAGCTTGTAACAAGAGAGAACTAGCACCTTAAATGTTTATCATACCAAACTAAAGAGTAATTACTAACCTCTTCTTTAAAATTGTAAAAAGTTATATGTACATGTAAACTGTAAAAAACGCTAAAAGTGAATGGCCTTTATCGATACGTATTTGCCTACCACGCACTATGTCGTCGATGTTAGAGGAAATCGACAACGTTAGTGGAAAGGCAAATACGGAAGTAAAAAAGCCATTCATTATTAGCGTCATTTGCACTAAAGGATTACTTTTTACACTTTTAAAGCTTTCTGATTGTTTCTAATAAACAACTGTATACAGAAGTTTAAGTAATTACTATTTGTTTTGGTTTGATAACAACTGAGGTGGAAGTTCTCTCTTGTTACAAGTTGTCACAGTCGCATGTCTACCCACAGTGAAAACTTTAGTAAACATACCCCCGTGTGCCAAGACTAAAAAAAGAATGGGGCCAGTCAAATAACTCATTTTTGGTGGAGGACTTTAATTTGAAGTGAACCAAGCCGAAGAGAATCACCAACCAGATATTTTTACATAGCAAACACTAACCTACCTAAAACCGCTACATATATATTTTATTAAATAGCCCCCCCCCCCCCCCCCCCCCAATAAAAAAAAGACAAAAAAGCTATGATCACTTCAACTGGCCTCCACACCAGTCCTCTGAAATAAATGTTAGGAAAGAATGCTGTATAGTGTGACAGCTCTAACGCTGCCCATTCAAGCACGTTCTCGATTTGCTGGCGATTCTAGAATATAACAATAAATATAATCAGATAAAATAAAACTGCGCACATTTTCCACTTTATAAGCACAATATCACTTGTAGGTATATAAGGTAGTAATCTTTCACGTTTTTAAAGATAAAACGCTCAATAGTTGTGATTGACACGTACTATAGCTTGTAGCGCAATGAGCAAGAACTAAGTTTAAAACCGAGGTCATTGTGTGTTTTACTTTAATCTTATTAAAAATTGTTTTCGAAGTTCATTATTCCGCCTTCCTTCTTCTGCAGTTGAGTAGGTAAGTATTACTACAATTGAGTAATATGGTAACAAACTTGTAATTTGCTGTAACTACTACGATTTACACACAGTTTTGTATCAGTATTCGTTTAATTTGAATATCTGAGCATTTTACTGATTATATTTTCTTTAAAGGGGTATTTAACCGCTAAACTCAAAAAATATATTTCATTCAGGCTAACTAGTTAATGAATTTAGCAATCAACAGAAAAATTATTGGGACCACCATGACCTCCCAAAAAATCGTCAAACATGACATTTTTCGAGCTAGGTCCCATCGGCAAAAATCACCCATAAGAAATAACATGGGGACGATCTTTATGCCCGGTCCCTTTGGAGGATTTGATCCAAAAAAAATTTTGGGCCATTATTGACGTACTCGACAGCTTTTTTTGTAAATTCTCTATATTTTGTTTTGTAATTTGGGCAAGTAGTTCGGTCAAAATATGCTTATTACGAAGATGGGGTGTGATTTTGGAATGCATATGTTTTGCGTGTTTGAGGGTATATTAATTAGACACAGTTTGAAGACACAATGTTATAAAGGGGCATATTAGATTGGTACTATGCTCTAGTATCTATGTGGACCAAAAAAGAAGCAGGTTAAAGCCGATTTAGGAAATTTTCCAAAACACCAATTTTCGCCAATTTCCGGATCAAAAAATAAAAAACAATCGTATTTAATCACAGTAACAAGATGTAATTTTTTAAACGGTCATTTAAGTGTAGTATTGTGCTATAGATCACGTGGTAAAAAATATTTTTTGGGTTTTTTAGCCCCTTTAAATATATATAATATAAACAGAAAATAAAAAAGAACCGCGAAATTATTCGTATATTGTTTGAACGTAACACCTCATTGTCGTCGATGGTATACAATGCAGATGGAGGATGACCGATCCTTAGATGTAATTTTCTGATTCACAGTTGTGCGCAGATAAACTCGGTGAAAGATGACAGCCAAGTGTCTAGTTACGCTGTTTGCTTTGATGGTGACCATTGTATTTGCTGCTGGGCAAAAAGACTACTGTAGCCTCTGTGATGACCATACCATGTGCAAGTTTAAGGTAATTACTGTAAATGGAAAAAGTAAAATGGTAGCTATTAATTTGTCGTGATTTATTATTGAAAAGATGGAAATTTAAAATGGATGACTATAGCCGCAAAAACGACAACTTTGGACAATTTGGACAAAAAACGTTATGTTTTTACGAAATAAAATAATAATATGTCAATGTAATTTGACATTGATATTATAAATAAATTTTCAAACAACATAGTCTTATCTGGAAAAACAATAGGGAAGGCAACAGCTGTAGACAAATATCAAACTTGGGTGCGTTTGGCACTGGCACTGGGTGCAGAGAAGCAGCTTAATATTGGGGACGTTTTATTAATAATGGCAATCTCCAATGATATGATAATTTATTATATTTCTTTTAAAAAAAAACTTAAAACAATACCTATACACACATTCCAAATACGACTAAAAAGTATCTCCTTATAACTTAGACAAAACAAAATTAGAGGGAGTGAAAAAACAATTTGATTTAGCCTATTTCCTTGTATCAGAAAATGCTGAAATTGTATAAATTGATGTTTTAATGTGTTTTTTTATACTGTAAATTTGATAATCATAGGGCATACACACCTGATTGATACACATGTCTAATTAATTTCGTATTGATTGCCTAATAAACTTTAATACAACTATAAACAAAAACATAGAAGCCCCTTCATCTTGTGGAGGTGCTATATTATGCTGAACGACTTGACATTGTGATCTGTGTCATCTAGGGAGATGGACCCGCTTGAGGAGGTGCTATATTATGCTGAAAAGACTTTACATTGTGATCTGTGTCATCTAGGGAGATGGACCAGTTGAGGAGGTGCTATATTATGCTGAACGACTTGACATTGTGATTCTGTGTCATCTAGGGAGATGGACCAGCATGTGGAACTAAGCTGGCTTCAGGTCTAGACGCGGCTTCCCAGGCGGCTGTGCTGGATGCTCACAACATCTACCGACAGAAAGTAGCCAGAGGACAAGAACCTTCACAACCAGCGGCAGCAAACATGATGAAGATGGTCAGTATATCTGTGATGTTACCTCAGGCGTCTGTAGGTGGTCAGTAATCCGTTTAGCTTCAGTCATCTGAAACAGGAGAGCAATTGGAAATGGTATCATCAGATCGAATTTATAGTAACAAAAAACCCTTTAGTACGACATTGTTTTCTTGTTATAGTAAAAAGCTCAATGTGAAAAAAGGACTATGTTTTGCATGAAAGTCTTTTTTTTCATATGTAAATGTATTTTTTTTAAAATTTAATTCATTATGTTATGAAGGTTGCTAGACTCTGAATGTGAATAGGAAGCAATCAAAAAATATTAAAACACTGGTAATTCATTTTTTTTTCGAAAGTTATTGACCACGTTTTTATTCACAAACGGGAAGACATTAAATGGTATCGCTTCAATTCTTGTTACATACATTTAAGAATTTAGGACCAATTGAAAGTTTGAAGAAGCAAGGGGCGGCTAACCCATAAAATGAAATCTAAATCTTAAAATTGTAAACAATTAATAATAATTAGTTTCCTTTAAAATGGTGAGAATGACAAAATAAGTTTTGCTATCTAAGAATAAGCTTAACTTAAAGAAAAATTATCACCAGAACTTGATATGTACATTATTTTCCGCAAGCAGCAAGATAACAGAAGGGCGCGTCAACACTGAAGGCCTAATGCACCACTCTAGCCTAATAAACTGTGGAGGAGAAATATGCCTATGCAAGCTAGATTCAGTTTAGGTTTTGGGGGGGAAAAGGGGATGTTTCCGGGTACTCAACACATGGCTTGCTCACTCGTCTAACAACGACTTTGGCGTTTCCCTAGTATTATTTTTACCCTTTATTTCCAGCATTCACCATGAAGGCACCGAATGAGTTATCAGCATGAAATTTGGCAAAGAAAAATAATACTCCGCCAGGAGGCAAGCGATATTTTTTACCCCACTGTCCCTACCACCTTTACTTTAGGAAAAACGTTAGGTCGTATTTAAAAACAATTTAAATATTTAATTGCTGATTAAAATTATTTCGTCAATGTTTTATAGTCCCGGTCAACAAATCATTCCCAAACACAAAAACCAAGACGACATTAACCATAGGAAATTTAATAAAAACATTGAATATTGGTATTGCCAACACGATTGTCAACAAAAAAAAAAGATGGTAGCTTTTGTTTTTAGACAATCTGTATCCACCTTTTCACGTATTTCACGTATTTCACGTCTTGATATGAAAAAAACAACAAAAAGATGTGATATCATCTGATAAAGTTATTGAAAAGACTTAAACAAACAATCAAATAATAGATGAAAAGTACTCCTACTTGGTGGATCCAGCCCAACTAACACCGTAAATAACACTAGGAAAACGCTATAGTCCCCCCCGCGTTGATGGTGAGCGGTTTTTTGTAAGTTTTTGTTGCGTTTTTTGCGTTTGTTTGCACTTTTCCTTTGCAAGTGCTTTTTGAATGCATTGTAGGTGATTGTTGTCAAGTTTCTATTGTTATACTTGTAATTGGTATTATAAACCTAAAAAACTCATATTAAAACGCTTTTTTTCTATGGATTCTGACTAACTTTTTCATCTTTTTTTTTTAAAGGTACTACATCACCATAACCTTAAAGTACATGTGAAATCTGAACGTTGTAGTCCCACCCGTTTGGTCAGAATCGGTCCAATGTGACGAAAATATCGCACTAAAAATTGAAAAACTAAAATAAACCTTTATTTCTATAGATTCTAGCTAACTTTTTTAACTTTTTCTTTAAAAAAGGTACTTCAACACCATAATCTTTAAAGTCCATATGAAATATGAACGTTGTAGCCTCACCCGTTTGGTCAGAATCGGCCCAAATGTGACGAAAAATATCGCATTAAAAATCGAAAAAAATCGTAAAAGTACGATATTCATGAGAAATATTTCTTCGATTTTACCCAAAAAAATACACCTATAAGTTCAGAGAAAACGAAGGGCCCCTCAAGTTTTTATCAAGATCGCATATGCCGTTTGCCCGGAATCGAGCAAACAAACAGACGAAAAAAAAAAGAAAAAAAAACATTGGAGCTAAATTTTTTGGGGGGTCAGTGAAATTGTAGTTTTCGCTTCCGTCATCCAACAATGAATAGGTGTTTGGCCTTTTCGCCTTCTTTGTTGAAACTTATAAATCTTCAAGTACCAGTAAAAAAGGCCGGCATTACAAGTTGCAGAAAGGGGGACCTTCTCAAATACAGGGGGGTCGCACCCGATTATCCCGAATGCATACATTGTCTTGAATGTCCATGTGGTATTTAAACTGCCAATGGCCTACGTAGATGATCAACGGTAGACAGATAATGGAATAATATTTACATTTATGGTTAGCTTATAGGTAAGCCAAGAGGGTTTCTTTCCACACGACTACCTCTTTTAACCCCAGTCGATGCCTATGCTGTCTATATATCTTTTAAAATAGGCTATCAAAACGTTAAAAAGCAAAATACACCCAGCTAAATCATGGGGTTGAAGATCGTACTTGCCATAAAAAAACAAAAAACAACAGGAATCCGGCGCTAGAGCCAACAAACGGGAAGAACTTGGGAGTAAAGAGTTTGATCAAAAAGCTGGGAAAAGAAATTCTTTGTAGGTTGGACACATGAATAACATGCAGTAACAGAATTTCGAAAATACTATTGGAAAGAATTCCGAGATACTATCAAAAATACTTCAAAAATGTTTTTATTGAAGATATATATCGCAAGTTGATTTTGAGGACTTTTTCTTCTTTTTATGAGAGATTGACAGGTTTGGGTGAGCGTTAAGCGCGCGCTCTGATTAGGGGTAAAGATTTGACGGGTCTAGAAGCCCTTCAGCTTTGGAGGCTATATTATGCTAACGACTTGACATTGTGTTTTCTGTGTCATCTAGGGAGATGGCCCAGCTTGAGGAGGTGCTATATTATGCTGAACGATTTGACATTGTGATCTGTGTCATCTGGGGAAAATGGACCAGTTGAGGAGGTGCTATATATGCTGAACGACTTGACATTGTGATTCTGTGTCATCTAGGGAGATGGACCAGCGTGTGGAAAACTAAGCTGGCTTCAGGTCTAGACGCGGTTTCCCCAGGCGGCTGTGCTGGTTTTCTCACAACATCTCCCGGGCAGAAAGTAGCCAGAGGACAAGAACCTTCACAACCAGCGGCAGCAAACATGATGAAGATGGTCAGTATATCTGTGATGTTTCCTCAGGCGTCTGTAGGTGGTCAGTAATCCGTTTAGCTTCAGTCATCTGAAACAGGAGAGCAATTGGAAATGGTATCATCAGATCGAATTTATAGTAACAAACCGTTTAGTACGACATGTATTCTTGTTTTAGTATACAGCTCAAGAAAAAAGGACTATGTTTTGCATGAAAGTCTTTTATTTATATGTAAATGTATTTTTTTTTTAAAATTTAATTCATTATGTTATGAAGGTTGCTAGACTCTGAATGTGAATAGGAAGCAATCAAAAAATATTAAAACACTGGTAATCCATTTTTTTATCGAACGTTTATTGACCACTTATTATTCACAAACGGGAAGACACTAAATGGTATCGCTTCAATTCTTTTTACATACATTTAAGAATTTAGGACCAATTGAAAGTTTGAAGAGTGCCAGGACGGCTATACCCATAACTGTAATCTAAAATCTTAAAATTGTAAACAATAAAAATAATTAGTTTCCTTTAAAATAGTGAGAATGACAAAATAAGTTTTGCTATCTAAGAAAAAGCTTAACTTAAAGAAAAATTATCACCAGAACTTGATATGTACATTATTTTCCGCAAGCAGCAAAGATAACCAGAAGGGCGCGTCAACACTGAAGGCCTAATGCACCACTCTAGCCTAATAAACTGTGGAGGAGAAATATGCCTATGCAAGCTAGATTCAGTTTAGGTTTTGGGGAGGAAAAGGGGATGTTTCCCGGGTACTCAACACATGGCTTGCTCACTCGTCTAACAACGACTTTGGCGTTTCCCTAGTATTATTTTTACCTTGATTTCCAGCATTCACCATGAAGGCACCGAATGAGTTATCAGCATGAAATTTGGCATGAAATAATACTCCGCCAGGAGGCAAGCGATATTTCACCCCACTGTTCCTACCACCCTTTACTTTAGGAAAAACGTTAGGTCGTATTTAATACAATTTAAATATTTAATTGCTGATTAAAATTATTTCGTCAATGTTTTATAGTCCCGGTCAACAAATCATTCACACAAAACCAAGACGACATTAACCATAGGAAATTTAATAAAAACATTGAATATTGGTATTGCCAACTACGATTGTCAACAAAAAAAAAAGATGGTAGCTTTTGTTTTTAGACAATCTGTACCACCTTTTCACGTATTTCACGTATTTCACGCCTTGATATGAAACAACCAACAAAAAAATGTGATATCATCTGATAAAATTATTGAAACTGACTTTAAACAAACAATCAAATAAAAGATGAAAAGTACTCTCTACTTTGGGGGATCCAGCCCAACTAACACCCTGTAAATAATCACTAGGAAAACGCTATAGTCCCGCCGCGTTGATGGATGAGCGGTTTTTCGTAAGTTTTTGTTTCGTTTTTTGCGTTTTTGCACTTTTCCTTTGCAAGTGCTTTTTGAATGCATTGTAGGTGATTGTTGTCAAGTTTCTATTGTTATACTTGTTAATTGGTATTATAAACCTAAAAAACTCATATTAA
Organism: Sweltsa coloradensis; assembly: GCA_024449915.1. Classification (NCBI taxonomy): domain Eukaryota; kingdom Metazoa; phylum Arthropoda; class Insecta; order Plecoptera; family Chloroperlidae; genus Sweltsa; species Sweltsa coloradensis. Next base: position 23,128 of record JAMZAV010003939.1, on the reverse strand, counting down.
ACCCTTTTTTTCTGTGGATTCTGACTAACTTTTTCAACTTTTTCTTTCAAAGGTAGTACATCACCATAACCTTAATGTACATGTGAAATCTGAACGTTGTAGTCCCACCCGTTTGGTCAGAATCGGTCCAAATGTGACGAAAATATCGCACTAAAAATTGAAAAACTAATATAAAACCTTTATTTCTATGGATTCTAGCTAACTTTTTCAACTTTTCTTTAAAAAGGTACTTCAACACCATAATCTTAATGTCCATATGAAATATGAACGTTGTACCCCTCACCCGTTTGGTCAGAATCGGCCCAAATGTGACGAAAAATATCGCATTAAAAATCGAAAAAAATCTACCGATACGACACCGATATTCATGAGAAATATTTCTTCGGTTGTACCCAAAAACAATACAGCTATAAGTTCAGAGAAAACGAAGGTCCCCTCAAGTTTTCATCAAGATCGCATATGCCGTTTGCCCGGAATCGAGCAAAAAACAGACGAAAAAAAAAGAAAAAAAAAAATTGGAGCTAAATTTTTTTGGGGGGGTCAGTGAAATTGTAGTTTTCCGCTTCGCTCATCCAACAATGAATAGGTGTTTGGCCTCTCGCCTTCTTTGTTGAAACTTATAAATCTTCAAGTACCAGTAAAATGGCCGGGGATACAAGTTGCAGAAAGGGGACCTTCTCAAATACAGGCGTCGCACCCGATTATCCCGAATGCATACATTGTCTTGAATGTCCATGTGGTATGAAACTGCCAATGCCTACGTAGATGATCAACGGTAGACAGATAATGGGAATAATTATTTACATTTATGGTTAGCTTATAGGTAAGCCAAGAGGGTTTCATTTCCACACGACTACCTCTTTTTTAACACAGTCGATGCCTATGCTGTCTATATATCTTTAAAATAGGCTATCAACGTTAAAAAGCAACTACACCCAGCTAAATCATGAGTTGAAGATCGTACTTGCCATAAAAAAAACAAAAAACAACAGGAATCGGCGCTAGAGCCAACAAACGGGAAGAACTGGGAGTAAAGAGTTTGATCAAAAAGCTGGGAAGAGAAATTCTTTGTAGGTTTGGACACATGAATAACATGCAGTACAGAATTTCGAAAATACTATTGGAAAAGAATTCCGAGATACTATCAAAAATACTTCAAAAATGTTTTCATTGAAGATATATATCGCAAGTTGATTTTGAGGATCTTTTTCTTCTTTTTATGAGAGATTGACAGTGTTGGCTCGAGCGTTAAGCGCGCGCCTCTGATTAGGTAGATTGCGGGTTCAAATCCCGTCTAGAAACGGCAATTCTGACTGCGGGTTATTCCGAGGTTTTCCTCAGTAGTTAATGCGAATGCAAAGGATTCCGTCGTTTAAACTAGGGAAACGCCAAAGTCGTTGTTAGACGAGTGAGTGAGCCATGTGTTGAGTACCCGGAAACATCCCCTTTCCTCCCCAAAACCTAAGACTGAATCTAGCTAGCATGGGTATTTCCTCCACAGTCTATTAGGCTAGAGTGGTGCATTAGGCCTTACAGTGTTGACGCACCCATATAACAACTAATCTCAAACCCCTCTCATTTATACTCATAATAGGCTATACTAGCCTATCATAGGCTAGAGAGGCGCATTATGACCTTACAGTTGACGCGCCCGTCCCCGTATACCAACTAAACTTTAAAAAACTATTATTTATACGAATATAATTATCAAACTTAAATGCAAATGTTCCCGGGTACTCACCACATGACTCGCTCACTCGTCTAACTACGACTTTGGCGTTTCCCTAGTCTAGTTGGCTAAGGCGCCCTTGTAGCCGAAATGTGAAAGAAGTGGGTTCAATCCCCTGGTCGGGAAAGATTTTGTAATTTCTTGATTGTATTTCAAAAATAATTAAACATGTTTTGAAATGCATATAACGCTGTTGTAGTCCATCATCTGTGGCAATAGGGCCTACTATGGTAAACATAGCCAGTACGAAATACGTGAAAATATTGCAAGGTTTACTCAATCTACGAGCGGAATTTGGGGGTACCTTGACGTGCAACATTCGACAGACCTTGCATGGGCACGGCATTTCACAGCCAGGCGAATAACAAACAAAAAATATCTTTTCAAAATCTAAAAACATTGTCGTTAAAATAATTTCTAAACATTGGAAGTCTATTTTTCAGTTTATTATTTCTTGTAGGTTTAAATCGCAATGAATCTTGCTGATTTTGTTAGCAGTTCTCAATAAACTCGTACCGGATGTCTGTTTAAAATTTCAGCGCAATCTGTTCAGCGATTCGGCTGATTTTCAACGTACACACACACACACACACACGCACGCACGCAGAAAAACAATAAGGGCCGTTTAAGTCGAATGGAAATCACTACGTTCGCTACGCTCACTCGTTCAATCAACCCTCGGACATCCCGCCGCAATTGTTTCAACTAAAAATATACCTAGTTAATACCCTGAAGTGGAGCATACAGTGCACGCTTCCTACAAAAAAATATATCCATTTATGCATTTTGTTATAACAATAACTAGGAAAACGCTCAAGTCCCGCCGCGTTGATGGATGAGCTTTTTTTTAAGTTTTTGGTTTGCGTGGGATATCTTTACTTTTGCAAGTGCTTTGCTTTTCTGCCTATGCATTGTAGGTGATTGTTGTCAAGTTTCTATTGTTTTCTTGTCACTTGGTATTATATTTACCGTAAAAAAATTATATTAAAAGCTTTTTTTCTATGGATTCTGGCTTACTTTTTCAACTTTTTGTTTCAAAAGGTACTACATCACCATAACCTTAATGTCCATGTTTAATATGAACGTTGTAGCCCCACCCGTTTGGTCACAATCGGCCCAAATGGCACGAAAATATCGCACTAAACCGTAAAAAACTTATATTAAAAGCTTTATTTCTATGGATTCTGGCTAACTTTTCCAACTTTTTCTTTCAAAAGGTACTACATCACCATAACTTTAATGTCCATGTATAATATGACCGTTGTAGCCCCACCTGTTTGGTAAGAATCGGCCCAAATGGCACGAAAATATCGCACTAAACCGTAAAAAAACTTATATTAAAAGCTTTATTTTTATAGATTCTGTTTAACTTTTTCAACTTTTTGTTTCATAAGGTACTACATCACCATAACCTTAATGTCCATGTATAATATGACTATTGTAGCGTTACCCATTTGGTCAGAATCGGCCCAAATGGCACGAAAATATCGCACAAAAATAAAAATAAAATCGTAAAAGTACGATGTTCATGAGAAATATTTCTTCGATTGTGCCCAAAAACAATACACCTCTAAGTTCAGAGATTTCGAAGGTCCTCTCCAATTTTCATCAAGATCGGTTATGCCGTTTGCCGGTAGAGAGCGAACAAACAGACGAAAAAAAAAAAAAAAAAAAAAAACACCCGAGCTAAATTTTTGGGGGGTCGGTGAAATTGAAGTCTTCGCTTCGCTCATCCAATTACAAACATTTAAAAACTGAAGCATATGAACGCCAAGATCAATTCGACTGTGTGGTACTGGACATGGATATCACATATATTATTACCAATGAAAACTATAATATTCTCTTGAAATCAAACTTTTATTTGCATTAACACTTAACCAAACCCTCGTGGTGAACTTTATGATACATATTGTAAACAGTGCAGTGCAAACAGCCTCAGGCTAGTCGATTATGGCTGAATGCCTCTTGTATTAAACTCCCGATGTGGTCTTGATCCATGTCCTCATAGTAGCTATACGGGCATAAACATCAGGAATCTTAGCATTGGCGCAGGGTAAGATCCACGATACAACGCCGACCAGCATCTTCGCAGTGGCGTTATACTGGATTGTCATTGGACCACCAGAGTCACCCTAAAAAAAAACATTTGGGGTTTAGAATGTTAAAAGGGGTGGCAAAGTTCAATATATTCATCTTCAATGTCAAACATTTCAATTTCATCATTAATATATGTATTCGTCAATTTTATTTTTGAATTTGTCCGAATAACTCAGTATTGTATATAAAAGAATGCAGAGTAATTGATGTAGCCAGATTATTTCGACAAAGCAATACATTAATATCCCAGTTCATTTTGTTGAACTATTTTTGGCACAAACATACATATCAAAATAAATGTTAAATATTACATACATTTAGTATATTTTATTGAGAACTAGTGCTACAAATTTGTAGTTTGTGGACATGTTATTAATCAATAGGCTATACAAATACCTAATTAAAAGTTTCGTAGTCTCATTTATATAATATTTGAACTATTTTATCTATCGTTATGTGGATCAAACTAAAACAAAATGCTAACTTGCTGCACTAAAGCATAGTAGTTGTATAATATGCTGTGTGTAAAAATTACATCTTCTACATTTAAAATATCAACAAATGTGATTTGTACAATAATTATAAATGGGGTTAAATACGACACAAACAAAACTCGTAGATATTTGTTGAAGTCTGTTGCAGTTTTCATTTGTATTAACAAGTTTGATGTTTTCTTGTTTTGCGTTTTTGTGCTTCGCTTACATTACATAACATTACATATTTTATTATTGGCCCCGGCAATAATAAACCCATGCAACATTACTGATTTAAGTGACAACTCGATAATGTACAAAAATTATACAAACTGATTGCAGACAGTGATGTGGTTCTGTTATAAAAATAATGCAAGGCAAATCATTCAGATATAATATCAGTACGGTTTATATTTCGAATAATATGCGTTTGATCAAATTAAAAACAAACTTACTATAACAAATCTTTTTCATGCATGCTTTAGCTTCTAGCATAACAACATAGGTGTCTAAAAAGTTTTTCGATATTTTGAAGCATTCTCGTGTTTTTACAAAAAAATCTGTGATTTAGCTTGGTTTTTTAGCCACGTTCATTCGTAAAATTCACAGCGTAAAGTTAGAAAGCCATCGGCTTACCAAACACGAAACCCTTTCCTCCATTTGGAAGTCCTCCTGCGCAGATCATCCTGGGGGTAACAATCGTATTCCATCCATTCCAGATTGTCTGGCAAGGAGCCGTGTCCAAAACGGGAACCGTGATGGTCTGGAGGTCGTTGGGAGTGCAGCTCCCGTACTGAAACAATCAGGAACAGTGTTTATGATTATAGTAATAAAGATCGGGAAAGGATTTTTCAATGTCGCGTGGGAAAACAGCGCAAGGGTGCAATGCACGCCATTTCAGTTGTCTAAGTAGGTATATTGGTGTTTGACAATTGTGCAGGGTTGTCCAAAAAAAAATCAGTCATGACGCCATTCTTGACGGGATGCGAATCCGGGACGTCCCAAATCCGTGGAATCACTAACCTAAATATGATTTCTGAAGAATGCATTAAAGACTTCTGAAAAGTAAGTAGAATGGAAGGGGAAAAATTATAATTTTTTAATAGATTTTAAAAAAAATTGAGGGGACATAGCCTCAGACACAACAATTATATTTAAATTACCCGAATCAATCCAGCTAGTTCAAAATTATTTTTAGCCCCCTGTGTTTTGTGTATTGTTTCTACCGGGTTGTTTTTAGTATCTGTATTGCACGATTTTTTCCGTTATAACGGTACAACATTTAAAATTGTACCGACGGGCGAAAAATTTGTGCAATGGAAAAAACTATAGAACACCATTTATTATTTTATTTTGGTTGTAGATAAAGGTGTTACTTATACTGGGAATCGACCCTTGGACGCAGAGTCGTTTTACACCACAAGTCCATCGAACCAACGACTTTTAACTGTGGTTAGCGAGTGTAAAATTACTTATAATTAATAACTCACATAAAGTTGTCCCCAGCCGCTGATAGTAGCGGCTGTTCCATTGGCGACGGTTGCACCAGAATCATGGAGTTTGATGATGTTAATAGTCGTAGACAGAACGAACGGTGCTGATAGCTACGAGAAAAAGTCAAAATATTCATGGTTGGATACTGTGTGGAGATCGATTCGTTATTTTATGTTTTTTTGGTTTTTCTAGAGGGGATATGAGTTCCTACACAGTTATTTGTGTACGTATTTTATCGATAGGATTTTAGCGTAAAATTCCACATGAAAATTTTTATTTTTACATTGTTATTTTTTTTTGGGCAAAATTTTGGATTTGGCTCCCGAAATTGTAAATTGGGTTTGTGAAAAATTTTCATAAAGAAGCTTTAGGTATTTTAATTGCAGTGTTACAAAGATATAGACCTTTAGTGATAACCTTACCCATCAATATAATATTATGTTTTGAAACCCGCCCCCTGAACTCAATGGCAACAAATATTCTGTAACATCCTTGTAGAAATGGTAACAAAACCAACTTGGCAATTTGGAGGTATAATTATTTTCATTGTGAGTACGTGAAACTGAAACACTTATACGGACGGACATCATGACTGTTGGATTAGCAATACGGCAATATTTTTTTACAATGTTAAATGTATATTTAACACTTCGAGCCTTAACTTCATAATTCTGAGTAAAAGTCTGGGATTTCTCGAGGCTGCCCAACAGTTTTTAAAGTAATTCATATTGTGACTTCGCATCCCGACATTCATTTTAACCCACAGCCACGTAAAATATTTTCGTCTATCTTCCCTATGTCGACCTGCTTATTCATCAACAGTACCTGCAGCAAAGCAACTCGTAGTCAATGGTTGTCCTGTTCCCGTTTGGATGGACATACTTTGTGAGAACGCTGCGGCGGTCCCACCGACTCCTAGGGCGGCGCTTCCAGCTCTCACTGTCATCGTGCTAGCTGGGTTATCCGCCCCGTGGGCGGCAGTCAGTGCCCAGGTGGTGTTGATGAGCGAAGCAACCGCAGATGTGGCTGTTGTTGACCATCAGGGACAACTATAGGGAAACAACACAATAATCATTTCTCGTGGGATGCCTGCCAAGGGAGTCTTCAGAGAAGTATAATATTTTATCGTTTTGTTTTTTATAATTCAAACTCGCTAACCTCAAAATGATTCGCTGCAACAAAAAGTATAAAACGTTTTAGCTAGGGTTGTTCGTGTTTAAGGGGCTATTAACTCAAAAAATTTTGTTACCACATGTTCTATAGCAAAATACTAAACTTAAATGACAGTTAAAAAAATTAAATTATGTCTTCTAACTGTGATTTGTAAATTTTTTTTATCCAGAAATTTACGAAAATTGTGGTTGTGAGCAATTTCTTAAAAAAGGCTTTAGCCTGCTTCTTTTTTGGTCCACATGGATACAAGCATAGTACCAATCTTTAAATGCCCATTTTTTACATCGTGGTTTGAAACTGTGCTTAAATATACCCTCAAACACGTAAACTTTGCATTCCAAAATCACACCCCATCTTGTAAGCACCATATTTTGACCGAACTACTTGCCCATATTACAAAACAAAATATAGGGAATTTACAGAAAAGGCTGTAGAGGTACGTCAATAATGGCCAATATTTTTTTGGGTCAAAATCCTCTAAGGGCACGGGGCATAAATATCGTCCCCATGTTATTTCTTATGGGAGATTTTTGCCGATGGGACCTAGCTCGAAACATGTCACGTTTGACAATTTTTCGGGAGGGCATGGTGGTCCCAATAATTTTTCTGTTAATTGCTAATTCACTACTAGTTAGCCAAAAAGAAATATTTTTTTGAGTTTAGCTGTTTAAAAACCCCCTTTTAAAGTAAATAACTCTGGTTTTGGTGTTTGAAAACACATTCTCTCTAGGAGCCTTGAGATGAATGTGTGTTGCGAGTTACGACTTAACTTGCCTGGTATGAGAAGGTGGTCATGTTCGCAGCTACTCCACCGACAATCTTACCCATGCTGGAGGAGGTTTCAATGGCGCTGAAACATAATAAGTTTTCAACCTATCTCCTCTCCTGAATATTACACATTAAAATATATATGTATATTTTAATAATATAATCAAGAATCGACATTTTGGCAAATTATGTTTTGTTTGAAGTAGCCGATACCTAGAAATTGGTTATTGCAGTAGAGTGTAAGACAGAATTAAAGTCACTTTCTCCAATCAACTAAGCGGGAAAAAGGGGGTTTATGTCAATCTCCAGGGGTTCCCACTCCACCCACCCCCCTCTTACACAGATGCCAATATACCTGTTATAAGCTATTGTAAGTAACTGACCGAAAGCAGTTTGACGATTTGGCAACATCGTAAAATAGTTTTGAAGCGTTAATTTCTTTACTTAACAGGCGTTAAATTGACTACAAGGGTTGCTTCTTTTGTACAATAATGCGTATGTGTATGAAAAGTTGTGGGACTTTAATGCCGTCTTACAATTTACACTTAATCTTATATAATACAACAGAAGTTAATTATTATACTTAGGATATTTATTTATATTACCACTGCTTTTCCCTCAAAGAAACTAAATTTACAAAGAGGCCGACTCATGTACCAATTATACCTTCGTCAGAAAGCCGGACCTACCACATCGTTACGCGTGCATCGATTTTGCCAAATAGAACTCACTTCAAACACGACACATTTAAATTGCGTTTCTATTGTGTTGAAGAGAGTAGAGCCTTCTTATCGACAACGCTGACCGAAGTCTGTGACGGCAGTCAAGAGGAATTAGGGTTGTCAGCTTTACAAGATTACTTATTCCGCTTGAATGAAGAGCGGCGAAATAGGCAATGGTGGTAAAATGAAAAATCCATCTATACCATCAAGCTTTATTTATATAATGACTTAATATTTTTGTAATAATGCATACCAATGAACACAGAGGCACCACCTGAAACAAATCAAATTCATCCTTTGAATAACTTGTCAATTCAAAATGAAAATATGTCCATTTCACTTAACTATGAAGAAGCCTACATAAGATTACGTCACCTATACGTTAATAGGGAAGAAGATTTAATTCTTTAAATATATTTTCTCTCTTTAAATAATGATATCGTACACTATTTTTGTATTTTCGTTATTAGTCAATATTTGGTAGGCAAACGCATTTTAAAAAAATCGCGATTTATTAGAAAGTGAAAAACGGGACAGTAGCCATCTTTAAAGAAAGCTTGTCATCGTGACGACAATACTCCGTTTACGAAATGTTCAATAGGAAGTTAACATATTTCTTACTTAAAGAATGTATTTGGAATAAATTGTGGTTCTATTTTACATACAAATACTTTGTTAGGATAATAATAACTCATAATGTGGTATAACATACGAATTGGATGAGCGAAGCGAAGACTTCAATTTCACTGACCCCTCAAGAAATTTAGCTCCAATTTTGTTTTGTTTTTTTGTCCGTTTGTTCGCTCTCTACCGAGCAAACAGCATATGCGATCTTGATGAAAAGTAAAGGGGACCTTCAAAATCTCTACACTTTGACCTGCCACGTTTTTGGGTACAATCGAAGAAATATTTCTCATGAATATCGTACTTTTACGATCTTTTAGGATTTTTAGTGCGATATTTTCGTGACATTTGGGCCGATTTTGACCAAACGGGTGGGGGCTACAACGTTCATATTTTACATGGATATAAGGGTTATGCTGATGTAGTACCTTATGAAAGAAAAAGTTGAAAAAGTTAGCCAGAATTCATAGAAATAAAGGTTTTAACATGAGTTTATTTAGGTGTACAATAACAATTATCAAGTTACAATAGAAACTTGACAACAATCACCTGAGAAGCGTTCAAAAAGCACTTGCAAAAGTAAAGATATCCCACGCAAACTAAAAGCTTACGAAAAAGCTCATCCATCAACGCGACCGAAAAAAGCGTTCGCGAAGCGGCCTAGTTTTTAAGTATAAACAAATCAAATCAAAGGATTTCATGTTCTAAAAGCCTCTGTGTAAATGTGTTAATAATCATTTTGGAATACGTTCCGCTGCAAAGTCTTCGTGTTTTTTAGATCCAGATAGCGATTTTTTTGTGGGTGTATACTGACGACACATGCTGACAATAAATCTAAGCAAAAGAGAAAATGAGAAAGAATACTTCAAATGCTTCGACATTTAACTTTTTTTTAATTAAGGGCGCGTCAACCGTTATTTCATAATGCGCCACTCTAGCCTAAGGGATATGGGGAGGAGTGGCCTATGCTGAAACAGCTACGGGTAGGGAAAGAGAGGGGTTCTCACGTCGCGGTCGTAATCATCTTTTCATCGTCATCGTTTTTGGATGAGCGTAGTGAGCGTAGCGAGCGAAGCGAAGATTCCATATCCCTACACTGGAGAAAAAAATCCGGAATGTTTTTTTTTTGTATTTTTGGCTGATTGTTAATGTTGACACGCTTCCGGCTAAACCGATACTCCAATTGCGATGAAATTTTGCGAAGACTTTTGAAATCACTATACTAACTGCCACGTTTTTAAGCGCAATCGAAAAAAATATTTCTTATGAAAATCGCAATTTTTCGTTTTTATTTTTTATTTTTTAAACAATTTTTTCGACTTATAACACAAACATGCTTTATTCGATTGGAATTATTTTTTCACAGAACCTTAATTTCATGAATTAATATATATTCGTGTGAAATTCGAGCGCAATAAAAAATCATTTCTTATGAAAATCGCAATTTTACGATTTTTTCGATTTTTTAAATTTCTTCGACTTAGGCCCGATTCCACCAACTGTTAAACTTGAGTTTAAATTTTTTTAAACCTCGGTTAGATTGAAAATGCGTTCCACCAGAACTAAACTCGAGTTTAACTCGAGTTTAAACTAAACCCTTCCTGGGGTACGGTTTAAATACTTAACTGGGACTCACCGCCAGTACGATATTCGATTCCAAATATAACAAGCTATGATTTGAATGTTCTGACGTTGATCATGGTTCGTTGATTTTCGGTTTTCTTATTTTCTATTACGTCTTTATACTGTTCTGTAACAGCAAGATTTTCTCACTCCCGAGTAATTAGTTCCACGCGAACGTATTTCATTTTTTTATTGGTTATGTTGTCAGTGTCTTGTTCAACAACTGACCTTGAAGACAGAATCACGTAATTTTTGAAGAACCAATCACATCCATAAACTCCGCTTAGCTAACTGGAGGTGAATAAAATGTGGTGGAATGGGTCATGGTTTAAACTCGAGTTTAAAGATAAGCTTTGCTAAACTCGAGTTTAAATCCATTTGGTGGAATCGGGCCTTATAACACCTACATGCTTTATTAGATTGTAATGATGTATTCCTAGAACCTTGATTTTATGAATAAATATATTCGTGTGAAATTTGAGCGCAATCAAAAATTATTTTTTATGATAATTGCAATTTTACGATTTTATTTTTATTTTTAAAATTTCTTCGTCTTATAACACCTACATGCTTTATCTTTTTATTCACAGAACCTTAATTTTATGAATTAATGTATTCGTGTGAAATTTTAGCGTAATCGAATAATTATTTCTTTTGAAAATCGCAATTTTACGCTTTTTTTCCTTTTAAACATTTAAGCTCATCCAACAACGCGCCTGAAAAAGCGTTTGCGAAGCTTCCTAGTTTATGTCATTGTCATCGTCGTCGGGGAGGTTGTCAAAGAAAAGAAGAGGTGTCCCCGACGACGATTGCCAGAGCTCGCCTTGCGAGGTGGATTTTTTCTCTGGAATCGCCTTGTACGATTAGCAGAGCCATGCTTTGGGCCAATTCTATCCCGGGCCCAGACGGGGGTACATTTAACTATTTGCTCTAGAAACCTATAAACTGCTTTTCTGACATTTTGTAGACGATTCAACCTCTGTTTTATGAACTTGCGTTCATATTAAAAAGTGATCCCACTTTCCTATTAGGTCGAATGCCAGCTGACAATAATAAACACTGTTACACATGGACTGGCAGTAAACGGATATTGGGGGGGGGGGATATCTTTCTGTGATATCTAAGAAACAGTGATACATAATAATTGTATATAAAATACAAATTTTACAACAAAGAGTACATCTTCACATAACAAATATAATAATGTGCTGCAAAAGCTTGAAATCTAATCTTATATATAAATAATGTGCTGCAAAAGCTTGAAATCTAATCTTATATATACCATACAAACAATTTTGTAACACATTTAATTGCCATAACATAACATCTCCCGCCGTGAAGTATAGTTACCCGCCAATGCTGAGGAAAGCCCCATCAGCACAACCAACAGCATGCAAGGTCCTGTAGAGCCCTTCATTGTAGAAGACTTGCAGGTCGAAGGTTGAATGATACCTACTGGGCTGGACACTCGCCTTTTATACGATTTACCCTCGTGGGAGAGCATAGGAGTAGGCTTAAGCATAAAAAATGTTTATATAATCGGATGGGTACGTGAGATGAGAATATGGAATATAATTTGATTACATAACATAGTAATTTAGGAAAATTTTAAATTACATTAATTATTTTCAACAGGTGAAGTAACAGGAAGTTGGGAGGCTTATTTATTATTTTGATATTTTTGAATGATTTAATCTTAGATCTAGTGATATTAAAATGTGGCATGATGGGTTATGTAATATATGTGCGTTGTAGATTGAGTTTGTTTTTAACAAGTAGATCAAACTAATTCCAATCAACCTTAAAAATTACATAGGTAGTGATCCATAGTATATTATTTACTTTTTTGTCGAATTTTTTTTAAATCTTAACTTAAAATGATAATTTGTTATCAATTTACATTTTGCATAAAATGTGATATATTAATTGATTGGAATATTGGAATAATCTATATCGGTCTTATTGATTCCTTGCAAGTGTCATAAAAGTTTGCCCCGACTAGGACTAGAACTACAACTTTTACGACACTATAGCTATGAATTAATATGTCCTTAAAGTCTGCTTATGCTTAGACACCATGTATGTATTAATCTCATTCCTTTTAAAAACTTATAACCATTTTTGATCAATAAATATAACAAAGAAACACCAAATTCACACAATAAAAAATCACCAAAAGAAAGATAATTCATCACCAAAAAAAAAGAAATTCATCACCAAAAGAAAAGACTTGAATAGGCAACAACGAACGAAGATGTGTGATATACTTACTCTTGAAAATCACCTAAAGGAGTTGGGAATCGTTTTTCTGAAGAAAATGTTTAACGGGCTAGTCGACCTGGATCCATTGACCAGAATACAACTTGGTTATCGCTCATGCAGATACGGTAGAGCTGTTACTCTGATACCTCCCTTTGCTAGAACAACGCAGTATCAGCAAGGTTTTTTCTGTCGATCTGTTAGAGATTGGAATGCTCTGTATTATGAGGTCCGCACAAAACAAGATTTTCATAAATTTCGGAGATACCTTAGACGAACTTTAATGAACAGTCAAGATCATTATAGTTAACACGAATACCACTCACTCACATGTACATATACACACATATTCACATTCACACTCAAATTCACACTCACACTTGCCATCATTTTTGGATGAGCGTAGCGAGCGTAGCGAGCGAAGCGAAGATTCCATTTCACTACACTGAAGAAAAAAATCCGGAATGTTTTTTTTTTTTTTCTTTCTTTCTTTTTTTTTTTGTATTTTTGTGTGTTTGTTAACACGATTCCGGCTAAACCGATACTCCGATTGCGATGAAATTTTTTGGCGGCCTTCGAAATCTCTGAACTTATAACTGCCACGTTTTTGAGCGCAATCGGGGAAAATTTTTTCTTAAAAAAACGCAATTTTTCGATTTTTTCGATTTTAAAAAAATTCTTCGACTTATAACACTTACATGCTTTATCCGATTGTTATGATTTTTTAACAGAACCTTAATTTTATGAATTTAGATATTCGTGTGAAATTTGAGCGTAATCGAAAAATTATTTCTCATACAAATCAAAATTTTACGGGTTTTTTCTTTTTTAAAACAATTCTTTGACATATAACACCTACATGCTTTATCCTATTGTAATGATTTTTTTATAGAACCTTAATTTCATGAATTCATATATACTCGTGTAAAATTTGAGCGCTATTGAATAATTATTTCTTATGAAAATTGCAATTTTACGATTTTTTTCTTTTTTTTAAAATTACGTAAAATTTACGATTTACTAAAAATATAAGTTAATTTTTGATTTAATTTAATTTAATTTAAAAAAAATCTTCGGCTAAGTAATGCTTTTTTCACAGAACAACAGAAAATCCGCGTAACACAATGCAGCTCAATGCACCAATTACGCTCATCCAACAACGCGGCGAGACTTAAGCGTTTTCCTAGTATATTACATTTATGTGTGTTATCTATGAGTAATTTTTTGTGATATTTTGTGTTTTTCTAATATTGAGATTATTAAGTATATTGTTATTATGTGTTTTATATTGTTGAATGTATTTTGTATATTCTATTATTGCATTGTGTATATTGTCCTGGTGGTAAGACACTTTGTGTTATGGGGCTATGCTCTAATTTCTTACCTCCATCAATGTAATTGTATGTCATGTTGGAATAAAATAATAATAATAATAATAATAATAATAATAATATTAATCATAATAATAATAATAATAATAATAATAATAATAAATCAATAATAATAATAATAATAAAAATAAACATAAATTAAACATTTTTTTAAATAATAATGTAACATAACAACATTCTACAAAACAATAGGTATATCTTATACTTTCCGGTGTGGTTCGTTGATCTTGTGGTTAGAAGCTCTGCTTCCAATGCAAAAGGTCTAGGGTTCGATACCCGCTTTAGGAAGAAGTTTTTTATCTTATGATTTAGACTTAAGTCCATCAGTGTTCTTGACTGAGAATGTGTTAACGGTAAATTTAGAGTCGTTCTAGTCCTAGCAACGAGGTACATAATAAGTTCTAAGGTTGTTCCGAACTAGCCTGTTGATTCTGGCACTGTCCGCGGGTGCAATCACGTCCAGCTTGATTGATCTGTGTTCCTTACTTAAATATGCCGGTCATTAATAATTAATCATTTTTCGCTCGTAGATCAATGATTTCGGCGCCTCCAGGGTTGGCTTGGTCGATTTATATTGAATGTCCCCCACTGAACATCAGCTATGTGACTGAGTAGGTAGACACTAAATACGAATTATTTATTATTTAGAATCTTTAAATTGCTCAAAACTAAATAAATTGAAACCAAACAAATATATATTGAATTTAAAATCGAATAAAACAAGCAATAACATGACGAGTTTGGATAGCATAGCACTTCCCGGGCAGAATCTAGCTTCAAAGACCCCGATTTTAATGCGGAATTTGTACAAAAATACGCTTTAGCCATATTAAGTAAGCATGTTCGTTGTAAACTTTTGTTAACGTCGATATAATAATAATCATTTATTTTAAGCTGGATCAGCTATAATTATTCAATTCAACCTATCAATTTTTGTAGATAATTTTAGCACTTTTTAAATATATATTTCGAAATGTATTTATGCTATTTAATATCTTGCGATGTAGGATTTTTTATTGTGTTCCGGTACAAATACTCTCCGAGTACCGTAGAACGCAAAATATTAGTCACGCATAATAATAAATATATGCCTGCACATTGGATGCTGAAAACTTCAATTTGAAAATATTTTAATCAATTTATGATCCTGATGGTTTAATTTGAGATGTGGATAAGCGTTGTTATGAGTTCACAAATACAATTTTTAATCAATTTGAGCTCGAATTATTTGTACTCTTTATATTTTAATATAAACAATTTCTGCAAAAGTATAATGATAATAACGTTACACAAAATAAAATTTTAATAAATTTGTTGTGTTGGCATCTATTTTTAAGAGATCGGTTTACGCTAATTAAAACGATTTAACATATAAAATGTTCGTAAAATTATTATGTACACCCACACTTAACCTCTAATAACACAAATTAGGTGTTTTTATATAAAGATGGTGCATAGCTTAACCACACCATCATTTCCTATTAGCTACAGATTAGTATAATATTAAAAACCAGAGAAGTCTCCTAATTAATCGAACATTTTTTTTGTTTAATATCAGGAATGCAAACAAATTTGTTTTCTTTGGGCTTCATTTCCCCAAAATTTATTTTTGACGATAAATGTATTTTTTGTAAAGAAAATCTATCCCTTAAAATTTTGAACTGGGGGATAATATTATGTAATTGGTGTTCATATCATATCTGGGAAATCGCTACATTAAAAATAACATAGATTAAAAACCAGTTTTGACTTTTATAGCCTTGGTTGTCTTAATTGCCAATTGACCTTAGATGTCATAGCGGAGTGATGCGCAGAGGTGCGATCTTCGTAGCGTGAAGATTACATTCAAGCTTAATTTATTGTTTTCGATGATAAAATCTTTTAACTAGAACGACACGAAATAGGAAGTGACCAAACTAATTTAGAAGATTATTTTGAACCAGATTATAATTAATTTCGATGTGATAGAGAAAACCAAGGTTTCGTGTGTAGCGGCCAAATTTACCATCCATTTGACATTGAGGGGTAAAATTTTACTGCGTATTCAGGATACATAAAATTGACAGAAAGGTCGTTTTTTATCCCCTTAATTTCATAATGAGTTACATGTTCTAGTTTTGGCTGTGTCGTCTTTTCAAGATTTATATCTGCCATCAACATTACGATACACCAACTACGCAATCAAAATTTGTATAATTATGTACCTTTATAATGATTTAAAATGAAAAATTCAAACCCACGTATATGAAATGTATAAATATTTAATTTCATAGTTATATATTTTTCATGTAGAAGTCTCGAGCTCGATACCCTACAACAGCAATCCTGAATAAAAGCATTGTACAAGGTTTCTTCATTTGTTTATGCAAATGCTGGGATCAAGTTCTCAAAAACAGCCATTTGAAATTTCATTTTTCACTACCTTTACATCCTGAATTCTTCATTGTTAGTCGTCTAAAAAGGGTGGGGCCATGATAAATGTAATGTGTGCCTTACTACAGTGAGCATTTAAATAAATGCGAATGTAAACTTTTTGACCCGGCACCTCCACCAAATGGCAAATAGGATCTGTTTATAAACTTGTTTTCTGTCAAGTTTCTCTGTGGTAAACCCCTCTTGCACTTAACATATGATAATATTAACTCATACAAATATTATTATCACCTTTATATTCTAAAATCAAGCTCAAAGAATTATTATCATCAAAATCTTATTACTTCATTAATGAAATCTTTGATGACTAAAATATAGAATTGTGTTTCTTAACTTCAGATTTAATATGTTCTTCTAATATTGAAAAGTTTTCCATTAATTTCATTTTTCATCATTATATGTTTGTTTACCATAACATATATCACGAATTAAATGTAGGCTATCTTTGCCTATACATGTACTATGTATAAATCCAAAAGGTGTATTAAATATTCAAACCATATTATGGTTCACTAGAAAAGCTATTTAGTCGATGGGGATCTTTGCTGATAAAAGTTCTTTGGTGCAATTTTGATTAATTTCTTCTTGATGTGTGGATGTACGCCTAAGCCTTACGTAAAACTGTTGCATGTTAAAATAGTTAATATTATTAAGGACCTATAACTTAATTTTGTTCATACTTTTACTCAACACGATATATTATGTCAAGATCAAGTATTCAGGGCAATAATGAGCTCGAATTACGTCTATCTGAAATCCTTACAAAAGTGGTTTCCTACAAGGAAAACAACAAAGTCGTTGTTAGACGAGTGAGCGAGTAATGTTTTAAGAACCCGGTAACATTCCCTTCTACCTAAGGCTGGATCCAGCATGGGTCTTTCCTCCTAATCCTATCATAGGTTTTAGAGTTGTCGTGCCCTTATACCACGACTAAACTCAAAACCCTATTATACCTAAAGGAAAAATATATAACTGTAACGTGGATTGTTGTAATGACACTCTTCCAAGAAATCGTTCACAGAAAAAAGGCTTTGCTAGGTATGACATATTTTTACTTAATTATTTATTTTATTTATTATTATTTATTTATTATCTTTATAACGTCTATCCTATTCAGTTACAAAACTTATTTACGAAAGAGGACAACTAAATAAATTTACTAACATAGATGCAGACAGCAATGAACTAAGAGTTAAGAAAATATTTGAAATACTAATATTACAACAACAATGTATTAAAGCACAATAATTTTGGTAACAAATTCAAAAAGGATATTAAATTCAATTAATTAATGAACTAAATAAAAAAGGGTGGGGAATGAAAAGGAAGGGAAAAAGAAAAGAATAGAATAGAAAAAGAAAAAGTAAAGAAGAAAAAAAAATAAGAAAATAAGAAAGAACCAAAATGAATAATAAAGAAATAAGAAAAAACATCAAAGAAAAAAACACCAAAAAAGAAAAATGAAACGAAAAAAAATGATTTAGTTAATCCCCTCAATCGATCCCACTAAAACGATTATGAGGTTTGCCAAAAATCAGGAACAGCAAATCAGGGAGTAATCAAAACTTTCACGGAAGAAACCACCGAACGCGAATCTTCATTATAGTGCTCAAATCTTGATAAGTAACAATTCAGTTCAAAAGATCTTAACACTAATAAATAATTATGTCAGACATATATATATATATATATTTGAAATTTTCCGTCAAAAACTGATCACAGCAATGATTCAAGACACCTTACTCAAATTGCAAGCTCCACCAGTAGTCAGAAAACCAGACAATCTAGGCAGAAAAATATAATTGTAAATACATTGATTATATCATAATTAAAGCAATAATGAACAAACAAAGAGAAAAGCAAAGTCATAAATACGAACTTATGAAGATAAATTAACATTACACTAACACACTTACAATGAACCACAAAAAAACTGTAAAAATCTATTTCTTCTTTGCTCTTTGATTCATTACCTCTGCATCAATTTTAATTTTAAATTGCACGATTCCTATCTCAGTAAACTGGCTTCTAATAGTATCATAAGAAATTGAATTCCAAAAGGATACGCCTCTATAAAAAATAAGACTTTCTTAATGATTCATAAATTAATCTAGGAACTTGCAATGAGTGCATTAAAATAGAATTTCTATTACGATCAACAATTTGAAAAATATTGGGTAGAATACCTAAATACATACCTTTCAATACTTAGTATGTATTTACCAGCCCGCTATACTTCATTCTTTCCTAAATTGTGAAGCAATCATATTGTAAATCATGGCTCATAGGAATTGAATACAAAAGATGGTCAATTCTCTTCTGAAGTACAACATATTCGGTAGAAGGTCTTACTGCCCAAACCACTAAACAATAATCAATAACAGAGTGAATATAAGCATCTTTTAGTAACCTCAACATTCTTTCTGTTACAAACCTCTTCATTCTACTTATAATTCCAAATTTTATATCAATATATAAAATACACATCAATATCAATGAACTTAAATGCAAATGTTCCCTAGTACCCAAAAACATGTTTCGCTCACTCGTCTAACAACGCATTTGGCTTTTTACTAGTCTGTAGTTGGCTAAGGCGCCTTTATACCCGGAATGTAAGAGACCCGGGTTCAAACAACGGTTGGGATATTTTTTTATTTCTGGAATGTATTATAGAACCTGTTTTGAAATGCAGAGTAATGTATGTAAAACATAGCCAGTACGAAATACGAGTAAGATTCGGAATTTCAGGTTAACCTTGAGCGTGCAATATTCGGTCCACCTTGGGCACCGCCTGACATTAAAAAAAAATTCGTTCGCTGCGCTCACTCGTCTAATACATTATACAAATAAAATAATAACATATTTCGAGACAGCGTGCTGGAATAACATGTATACGAAATAACCCTATGACATTTCTTCCCAAGCAATATTTAAATTTTGACGGAATTTTCCGTATAAAGTTTAAGGCTATTCCCCTCACATAAAACTTTAACTTTTTATTTTCTTGAATTTAAAATTCCTTCTAAAGAAATCTGATATTGGTTTACTTGCATATTGCAAGTTGTATAACACTGAGGTTAACCGCCGAATTATTGTCCCAATTTACAATTCAATATTCAGTTACATAACTGTCATAACTCGGTATAATATATTAAAAACAAATAGAAATAAGGAGATTCAAAGTAAGATTAATTAATGTCATCCGTATTTGAAATAAATAGTATAATATTGAGATTCCACGATTTCAAAACTTTAAAAAAAAAACAGCTCTAAACCTTAGATTTACTATAAATTAAAAAAAAAAAACATTTTTCTTCGCTCTACATACTTGCATATAGCTAAAAAAATATTATTGCATTAAAAATAAAAATAAATAGATTAAACAGTTTCATATTCAATTTCGTAAAACTTGGCATGGATTAAATCACGGGGCTAAGATGTTTTTATGTAGTTGCACTTGTGGAACACCCGTTCCGTTGTCAATCAAGTATAAATAATATATCGGTGTCAATATAGAAGTATATACAAATCATCGCTCTTCCTTCAAATCTTAATGCTCGTGTGTGAAAAGCTTTGCTGTCTTTTCACAAGATTTTGTATTCGTGTGTATAGGTAGTATAAATAAGTATAAGTATAGTATAAGTATAGTATAAATAAGTGATCTGGAACTACAAAATTTAGAACATAACAAATTTAAAATACACACGATTGATGCGTGGTGATTGAATGCATGTTGTTTCAAAAAACTGATACTGATGATTTTCAGTGTAACATAACAATACATGATCATTACTTATAACAACATTCGTGGACCAAGTTTGTGTTTTTGCGCTACACTCCAGACAATAAATCGGTATGTCCGTTTCGACACCCACCACGGGCAATCCTGAGCGAAAGTTGTGTCCGACGTTTATGCCGGGATTGAGTCTTGATGAACAGCCCTTAGGTTTTCACTTTACAAATAACTTAACTCCAATATACCTAGTAAGGCATCAGCAAATGGGAATATAAATGGTCCCTTTAACGCGCAATGTTAAAAATGTATTCATATTTTCTCCATGATATTATCATTTCTCTAGTTTATGGCCTATATTTCAAAACGAATTTCGTAACCCTGTGTTACATAACATTGTGTCAGAGTCGAGGGCTATTTCAAAGTCAACGCCAAGATCACAATCTATTTTTGTGGAACACATCCAGGGTAATTCGTTATGCTTGGCTGCAATCGTAGCTTAAATAACATCATACTAATAAAATGACCTCTAAATTAAATTAATATGATTTGGAAATATTTTATCACACTCGTCCGCAATTTCATCTTTCGACTTAAATTAAATTGGAAATAGGGACACATTAATTTGAATTTTTAATTTGGAAGTTCAACTTTAATGTGACACTTCATCTGTACACAATTATTTATGTATATTTCATTACACGTATACCCATCCTGTTACGTTAATACTTTTTTATGCTAAAGCCTACTCCTATGCTCTCCCACGAGGGTAAATCGTATAAAAGGCGGGTGTCCAGCCCAGTAGGTATCATTCACCCTCCGACCTGCCAGTCTTCTACAATGAAGGGCTCTACAGGACCTTGCATGCTGTTGGTTGTGCTGGTGGGGCTGTCCTCTGCATTGGCGCAGGGTAATTATTAGACCACTATAATATGATGTGAGATTGTAATAAATCTATGTGAGACTATATATAAATAAATGCATTTAAATATATTGAACATAATGCACCCCTTAATGCCATTTGACTGACTGTATATCTAATGTTTAGGTAAAGTTTGTAACCTGTGAAATTGTATCGTATGTATAACCCTACACGATTGAATTCATATTACATATTATGACTATGTTATCATGGAATTAAATGATGTGAAACCACATTATGCATATTTTGTGTTTGTACAATTATTTCTGTATTATGTCGTGTCGTGTTCTTTCTTTCCAGATCATATTTTAAAGATACACTCCAAATCGTTTTTGTATGTTTAACCTTGTTTTTTTAGTGGGGGGACTATGACGCTGCTATATTGGTATCAGAAACCCGGTGGAGGCACTTTTTAATGTCTATTATACCGACACATTTTATGTATATATTGTGTTAAGTTATAGGCTTTCGTGATCCATTGTTAATTTAAATCAACACTTAACGGAAATAATCACGTAATATAAGATGTTTTAAACAAATATTTAATATACTCTTCGACGTTTGTTTTTTTTGGAACTGTCTAGTGGCGTCCGCAGGAATATATTTCGGGGGAAAGGGCTCGGCCTAACGACTCAATGGGTGAAATGTCTTTAAATACGTATTTTTGAAGAGGTTAAGATGTGGTGGCTAGCCCCCCGATCCACCCTGGATAGGTCACTAGAATTATCTTCTTGAAAATGAAAGCCTTGTCTTTTGAAACGTTGAAGAGTTAGTTAAATATTTGTTTAACACATCTTATATTGCGTGATTATTTCCGTTAAGTGTAGTGTTTGGACTGGTTAATGTGGTAGATAAAACACAATGTAAAAGTGGACTGTATATTTTATTAGATTAGTGAAAAACACGTAAATAACAGGAGAGAAATATTGATACAAGAACGTGGCGCCATTGATTCCAAACGAATGCTCATCGTTACCATGAGCAACTGATAAACAACACATGATATAGACAAGAGAACAAATTATGTAAACAAAGAGTCAGTGCCTACTGGAAACATAGACACTGAGAAATGTAGAATACCAACGGGCCTAAACATGCCCCCCACCTTGACACTTTGTAAAAGAGTCAACATTTACGAATTACTCGATTGTTGGTATCAAGCACAATTTTACTATTGGTCTCTTGAAAACTCCTTTCTCCGTCTTCAATGTAACAACTCGAATCTTGCCGTCGCTTCCAGGATGCACTTGAAGTATTCTTCCAAGGTTCCATTTTGTTGGAGCAACGTTATCTTCTCTTATGATGACGAGATCATTAACATGTATGTTGACTTGTGGGGAATTCCATTTCGACCTGATTTGAAGCTGAGAAATGTATTCAATAATTCATTGTTTCCAGATCTGTTGAGTGCATTGTTGTACAAGTTTCCACCTTCTTAGATGGTTGATATTATTGCTGCTTGCATAGTCTGGTTCAGGAATGTTTAATAGTGAGCTCCCAATAAGAAAATGTCCTGGAGTAAGAGGAGCAAGATCATTAGGGTCACTTGACAAACGATGCAGAGGTCGAGAATTCAAGCACGTTTCCACTTGACAATGTCTATTGTGAATTCTTCAAAGCTGAGATTAATTGCCTAGCAACGACGATAAGATATTTTGTAGATTTAATTCCAGCCTCCCACAAT